>APFE030843576.1:3145-74375 GCA_000404065.3 Pinus taeda | reverse complement strand
GACCTCTGCCCCCTCGGATAGCCACTCCGGCGTGCCTGCCGGCCGCCAAGGTAACGCGGGGTGGGCGGTCGTGCCCCAACCCTTCGCTACACCGGTAGCCAACTTGCCTGCCCGGTGTGGCCGTCTGAAAACATGTGGGAAAGCATTGGCATTAAACACAAGAAGGTTAAAAAGTCTAAGCCATTGATATGTGGCGACAGTAAATTAGGTCTTCACTTGAAGCAACATCCAGAAGATATGACTATCACACCTTGGAGAGCAATGCAGGGGGTGAAAGATGAAAAAATTGTCAAAATAAAATTATCTCATGTGAAGTGAGGGGAATTATCATTGGAGGAAATGTCTGAGGAATTTCAAAAGTAAGTTTGTTGAAGTATTTTTATTTATTTCTAGATTATAATTTTCTTTTAAATAAAACATGTTGTTCTTGGTAGTATTTGTTATACATATCATTATATTGACTTTTTGTTACTTTATCTATGTAGTCACAAAGTTTACATGAAATTCAAGAACAAATGGTTAGATTGTTGAATGAAGACTGTTGGGATGATGTCGTACGCGACTATCCAAATTCAAGTTCTACATCAACATTAAAAGACTTTTATCTTGCATTTAAAAAGGTATCTTGATTTACACATTTGTTTTTATTCATCTGTGTACTATTTTTAATTTATAACGTACACATATTTTGTTTATTTTATAGAAGATGAAGAAGGATGATAATGGAGCGCCAACTAGCTTAAGAACCTTTATTGAAAAAATAAAGACCGAAAGACTAAGAAAGCAACGTGTTAAGAATGTTGAACTTGATCAAACTCTTACTCATTTCATTTGGAAGGGGCTAGACACTGTTCAATATCAAGTAATACAAGGCGATTGTGAAGACATTGCTAAACTCATACCTAAAATGGAGTATGCCCTAGTTATTGCAGATATTCCGCATGGTTTCAATATTCCAAATATTGACTATGAAGTGACCCTTATACTTATCAAGCTTTTAGTAAATTGGTTGCAGGATTTGTAGAAGGCACGTCATCACCATTATGGAGATTTGTGACATTAGATTGAGACAGATAATTGGCAATGATATTGTCAAGCTTCAAAAGGAAAACAAATTCAAGGATGCAAATTACATAGTAATATGTTTAAAATGTATATTTGATTAGTGTTGAAAAATTCACTTATGTACAAGTTGGTCGAACTACTACTATTTCATGTTACAAGCAAAATTCAAATTTTCTTAACCATGACAATCAAGTATTTATAAATGATTGCGAGTTCATTCATATTGATAGTTGGGAAAACGATGATAGCTATATGTCTATGATTTTTAATCGGGTGGACGAAAAGAGTCATAGCCAAATACTGAGTTATGATGTTGTTGTGAGAAAACTAGCATATGAAGACAAAGAAGCAAAAGGAGAGATAGTTAGCATTTATCAAAAACCACAATTATTGATTAACTATCTTATAGAGATTTGTTCAAATCAAGGAGATTGGGTTCTGGATTTATTTTCTGGCTCAGGTAAGTTTTATTAGATAGAATTGAATTTTAATATGTTATTCTTTAATTAATATGTCATTGTACTAATTTACTTCATTATTTCTTTTGTGCTTGATAACTAGGTACAACATTAGCATATTTCCTTCAAAAATGAAGAAATTTCATTACAATTGAGAAAGATCCATTACAATGCAATTTCATTCAGGAAAGAATTAATGCTCTTAAATTTCTTTCAGATGAAATCCAAGAAATTGGGTTGAAGAAAGGGGACTTTAGTGAATCACATATGGCAAAAAAGGAAAAGGAACCTCAACCACCATTACATGGGATGTTTGGAAAGACATACATTGGGAGATTGGCAGACATGAAAGATCTATTACAAGATGAAAATGAGCAAAAGGAAGCAGAAAATATTGAGGGAGAAAACAATCATAAAACTCTAGAGGACGAACAGTTTGGATTACGTGACATTGTTGATTAAATTTAAGTTATTCTTGGAAATCAAGCTCATTTTTTGTAACTATTAAGTACTTATACTTGCAATGTTTTGAATTTGACATTTTATGAGAAGAATATACACTCAATTAAGGTTGTTATGCGTTTAATATTTGTAATATGTGATTTTCACATTAATTTTAAGTTAACCATTATTTTTTGAAAAAAAAATGATTATTATTATTTTTTTGCCATGAAATTCATAAAAAACACTATTATTTAACTATTTTTTAGTTAAAATTTTCATATAAAAATTGTGATTTTCGAAGTCAATTGTAGCAAAAGATGATCAAAACGTGTAGTTTTTTAATTATATTTATGTTAAAAATGGATATTTTTATGTCAATTGTTAGAAAATATTGTTTTCTAGAAACAATTATTTCTTGTGGATGGAAAAATTAATTAACAATGTATAAATATGTAGAATATCAAAAATTAAAAATATCAACCTTCTTCTTTAAATATGAGAAACAATAAAAGCCTCACTACAAAAAAATTAAAAATAAAATAAAAACAAGAAAATATGAAGAAAAATACCACTTAAAAAATTATTAAGTTTACAAAATAATTATTTACATTTCATACATTAGAAAATTAAAAAAGTTAAAAATAAAAACCTTTTAAAAAAATGGTCTGGTGCAGAATTACCACGTTTTTAAATCAGCATAAAAAACACTACCATTATAGAATGAAATGTACGTAAAAAAATTTATAGTGCCAAAAATTAAGCTTTAAAAAACACATGTGTGTTCTGCATAACCCATTTTTGAAATCGGGTCACTTTTTTGTTATATCTACAAAACGAGTAACTGTATTGGTTCTCGTTTCAAAGTTTACATTGTTATCCATGTTGCGGGATCCTTGCATAAAACTTCCTTAAATTGATTTTTGGAATATGGTGGGTCTTCGATCCAACATTAGAGTCTATGAAAGCATTATTAACATTTCTTTTGTTCGCATCGTAAGTTTCCTTTACTACTCTTTCACCATTTGTAAGTATTTCTTGTAGAAAATTTGTCAAATCTGTCTTCAAATCTACCATCCTTGTATTCAAATCTTCTTCAAATGGTCCATCTTAGCTTCCACGCCCTTTATCTTAGATTCCATGTCATTTATCTTAGAGTTTGTTGGCTTTTGTGAGAGTGACATCTGTTGCACTTGGTCTTGTAATTTTGAGATATCATGTAGCATTTGTTCCTCTTCTTCATGAGTCATGCTAGAGCCTTCAGGTTGCTTACTAGGTGTTTGAATTTTCTTTCCTCAGGGCATCAGTTACTGATAATAATGCTCTACTATGCCCTTTGAATTCCTTCAAAATATTTTTTTCAAACCAAGCTTAAGCAAAAATTTTAAAAAATGTACACACCTTTTTTCACTTTGTAGGAGCTCGATATTGTCTCTGATGTATCTCTATAATTTCGAATCATCCAGTTATGAAATTGCGACCTACAGTAGCCCTCATGTCCTCTTTCCAATGCCACTGGTTTGATCCAAATTGGATTCTCCAAGGAAGAGTTATGCCAAATCTACCACAATGACCTGATTATAGACTAGGTCAGTAGAGCAAACTTGTACTACGTGCCACGTATCTCTGTTTTGACCTTTGGCTCTGAAAAATATATTCAAGAAACTATAGTCTGTTCTCTTTCTGTACCTCCTTAAAAAATATCAATCCGATGCTTAGAGGGAAAGTTATGATGATTTTCCCCAGGTCACCTGTTTGGAATGTAATTCAGGAGTCTGCAAAAAGACCAACTTTCTCAGATTATATCTCCGCAAATATAGTGCGAAAAGCTATAAAATTCAGACCCGAGGTTCAGTACAATTTCATCTCAAATGGGATTTTTGTTTTTCTTCTGAAACATCACATAACAAAATATATAGTGAAAATGCCACAATGACCTATTTGGAGCAGCAGACCCTAGAATCCAAAGCTCTGGTACCAAATGTTATGAAATAAGCTCACAAAAAGATAGAAAAGATAGATCAATTCCTTAGAATTCAGCCTCTTTGAGGAGGAAACCTCCTTTACATTACACACATCAATGATTCTTCGATGATTCAAATGACAAAACCTCCTTTCTATATATAGGAGTCTAAGGAGTTACAATATAACCTAGTCGACCTAACAATAATAATATAAAGGCACAAAAATAAGAATAGAGGGATTCTATGGGGCACAATAATAACAATATGGGGACAATGGGGGCACAAAAATATTAATAAAGGATACAACTACAAGAGTAATGGGGTAGTCACTGGTATTATAAGGAGCTAACAATTCATGAAATGTGGTCCCTAGAAGAAAAGAGAAGGTCGTAGCCTTATTTATGTCAGCGCTTACGTACTAAGCAAACCTATCGGCTAGTACAGGAGGCTAGCGGTTGTAGCTCCCTTCTAGTAGAAGGTGTAGAACAAGAGAAGCTTGTAGCCTTCTGCAGCTAGAAGCTTGTGTACTGGTATAAGACTGCATCAATACAAAAACTATAAACAGAATTTTCTTATTATTAAAAGAAGACAAAGACGAAAGCAGCGGGTGGTTTTCACCCACATTGGGTTTCCACCTTATATCTTGGTGTTCATGTGTGTTTCTTATGTGTGATGCTTCATTCTGATTTTTCTGAAATATCTAATGAATTACAGTTCAATAGATGATAATTTGGGTAAATCAAAAGATCTCTGCATATATCCTAGTTTCATTAAGTATAATTGCGTATACACACTAGTTTACTGAGATGAAGTAGCGTATACAAATCAGTTTTGAAAATTAAGTAATTCATCTGATAATATTAATTCACCCCACCAGTATTTTTTCCAACAAGCACAACATATGCTTGTTGTATAATTCCACCCTTCGGGTGAATCCATTGTTATTTGATGTTTTAACGAGTCTAACGAAGGTGAAACTCGGTCTTGTATAGATGTCTAAGTTTATTGCTATTTGATGTTTTTAACAAGTTTAATGACAAAGATAACTGGTCGTTTTCATGTTTATAGAATTTGAAAAGGGATGGAAAGAAAAATCCACAGGTGATTTTTGTAAATTAATCTCTCAAGTTCGAAAAAATGTAAAATAATACAAGAGAGATATCATTTCCAATCCTTTAATGAGCTAGAAAGGACAAGTGCTTGAAAATATTTTCATGTTTACAGAGTTTGAAAAGAGCTGAAAGAACACTCCACTTTGAGGAACGAGTGGTTTCTAGGATAGCAACTAGTTCTGATGATGTTGGAACTTCTCAAAACATGTTGATTTATGTGAAGAGGCTGGCTAATTAAGACCACTTATGGAAATGTTTCCTCAAAAGGGGGTAAAACAACCAAGTGAAAGTGTATGATCGGCTAAAGGAATTTTGGCGATGGAATTAAAAAAACAAAGGCTCATCTGACGAAAGAGGCTGATAGAATGGCAATAACGAGGGTTAAAAATGGAAATGGTTTCATTTCTACACAAGCTTGAACCATAGGGAACTATGCTTAGATTTAGTTTCATGTTTAGACAAGCTTGAAATGAGAAACTATGCTTGGATTTAGTTTCCTTTTTACACAAGCTTAAAATCAAAAACTATGCTTGAATTTAGTTTCATTTTTACACAAGCTTGAAATGAAGAACTATGCTTGAGATTGGTTTACATTCCCCTAGAATGATGAAAGGTAGAGTCTCTTGTAACCAAATGGAAGTTGCTGAGGTGAAGTAGGACGATTATCCAACACCTTTTTGGCTTTGTCTAGATATGGACAAAGTTGAATGGGGTGATTCCTTCACATAACCTACAAGGAAACTTAACTTTACCATTAGGTGCACGTCCCCCAAGCTTCATTACATTCACCTAAGTAGACTACTCATGGCTATTAAGTGGATGGAATGAAGGTCCTTTTACGAGATCAAGTGAGAGACTTGACTGGGATTTTACGAGATCTAATAAAATACTAGAATTGGAACTTTGTTCGAGGGGACCTTGTTTCATTTTCTAATGAGCTTGACACAAGACACATAACTATGCTCATACTCCTTGTTTCATTTCTTAATGATATTGACACAAGACAAGGAACTATTCTCATGGGTCTGTTTCATATTTTAATAAGGTTAACACAGTAAAAGAACTATCCCCATAGGCCTCTTTCACTCTTTGCCAAGGTTGACATAGTAAAAGAACTATCCTCATACACCTTGGTTTTATTTTTTAATGAGTTTGACACAAGACCAAGAATTGTCCTCATATTCCTTGTTTCATTTTTAAACGAGGTTGAGACAAGACAAGGAACAGCCGTTGGGAGTTGTTTCATTTTTTAATCAGGCTGACATAGTAAAATAATTACCCTCATGGACATGTTTCACTTTTTTAATGAGGTTGACATAGTAAAAGAACTATCCTCAAATTCCTTTTTACATTTTTTAACAAGCTTGACACAAGACAAGGAACTATTCTCATACTCCTTGTTTCACGACTCATAAGATGTCATGAAGGAGAGATCTAGTTCCAATGCCCCTAGTACATGTTGTACAACATCACAAAGTTTATTGTCAGTTGATGTAGGTATGTAACAGGTTGCCACATAATTAACCCATGACGGGGATGATAACAATGGTACAAAAGGACCATTTATGGAAGATGGTTTACTAGGAGCCATATTTTGACTGGGAAATGAAAGTTGGTCAATGGTGACAACTTTTCCTTCATGTGGGAAAAAAATCACTCGAAAGAGTGTTGAAACAATAGCTCCCATGTCATAAACATAGTTTCGCCATAGAAGTAAATTGTAATCTAAAGGGCCTAAGACTACAATCACATTCAGATAAATGATCTTTCCTCCCAATGTAATAGGTAACTGAGGGAGGATCCCTAATGGTTGACTGGTTCTTATGTTAAAAGCCAACAAGTTATGGGTAATAGGCACAAGTGGTAGTGAACAGAGCACCTGCCAAGTAGTTGAGGAAAGGATACTGATAAACACATCTTCATCTATAATAGTGCCCGATATAATCATATTACAAACGTGTAATATGATCTTGAAAGGCACATAAGAAGGAAGATGGAATCCTGCTAGTCGATTCCAATCAAAGGAAGTGACTAGACTACTTGGAGGAAGTACCGTGAAACAAAAGAATTAACCCCTTGTGTTACGAGAGTAGGAGGATTGTCCTTCTATCTTCATGGAATAGGAGAACTGCCCCTAAGCTCATTAGAACATGAAGAAAGAAAAGGAACTTGAGTGGTATCATATTCACTCTCTTTAGGAAAGGTATGATTAGCTATATGTGAAATCAGGTCATCTGTTACCTTGACTTGTTAATTTTGGTCGAGTAAAGACTCATAGCATTCACTTTTAGAGAGAGTGGGTTTAACCAATGGTTGGTTTTGGCTAGTAAATTCATCAATTAGTGAATGATTTAGGGAGATTTTCTTATAACCAGATGGAAGTCACTGCGATGAAGCAGGATGGTTATCCAACACACTTTTGGCTTCATCTAGATAGGGACAATGGTGAATGGGATGATTCCCTTCACATAACCTACAAGGAAACTTAACTTTACCCTTATTTTATTGAACTTTACTACCACTAGTTGATGGTGTGTCACCAGCATGATCTCCAACAGTTGATGACATAGGATGATGTGAACGGGAAGACCATTCCTCTAAGATCTGAGGAATATTAGGACAATTTCGAGGAAGATGGTCTCCCACAAAAAGTTTGCATGTATATCGAACTTTGTGAGGCTTTATGGATGATTTCCCATTAGATGTTGCATTCAAACCAATGGTTGCTTGGTTTCCCCTCTACTGAGTTTGGTTCTTCTTAGCCACCTATTACTAGTACCAATACTTTCACTAGGCAAAGAGGAAGAAGGGGAGGAAGAAACAACCAAGGAAGAAGGCAAAGGGTCAATGTTAGGATCAACTCAAGGTTGATTTTGTCTAATTGGAGGAGTACTCGATTGCAGAGAAATCACCAGATCCTGAACCAAGGAGGTTGAAAACAACCATATTACCAAACCAATGGTAAGTCTCGAAAGGGACAATGTAGCCATATAAGGAACACCAATATTTTTGAAAGAAGGAAAAGGACTAGGATTCCCATCAAAAGGAATTACTTGATCGATGGACTCCGTATTTTTTGCCATATGTCTCAAACTAAGATCAACTAAGGAGAAAGCATGGAGGATGTTATCGATGGTCAAATAATTTAATGTTAATCAAACTAAATAAAAAAAACAAAAGACCAAGTTCTAGGCAAAAGGATTACCAAGTAACTGCGAACTGTAGAATACCTCCTGGAAAACGAAGAAGTACAGGCAGGCAATCTCCCTGAATGTTGTGTTTAGTGTATCATAGTGTACAAGGCGACCAACTCAGATACCTAAGGATGGATTTCAACCTAGTGTTTTCCTCCCATATATATCTGAAAGTTCGTGGAGGCCCAATCCATATAAGCTTTGTCTAATGGAAAATTCCACAGTGAGAGAATTCCCATATACTTACGTACTATAACACCGCCCTATATACCCGAAGGTACATGGATGAGCTAGGATATACTCACATACATGGAATGAGGTATCTCACTCAGGATGTATTACAGACAAGTTAGCAGCACCTACTTTGTTTTACGACACTAGAACACGTCTCTAGACTAGACCTCTAAATGTTTTTCGTTAGGTGAAAATGCTCCATTAGGTAAATTTAGATAATTTTAAGTCGATATCGTTTAGGAATTTTCCTTTCAATTTCACCACGTGATGTATTCTGAAATTCCTAGGAATGCAACTATCATGATAAGTATTTTTTCCATTCAATTTAATGATGAAAATCCTAGCTACTTAGGGATAGAGTAATCAGATTTCTTTTTATCAAAGAGAAAAGAGGACATCTAATGCAATTTTTCTACAGTCTTCATATCGTCACACACAAACATTTTCAATGCAACATGCACATATTTATTTTTGATTTCCCTTAATGTGAATGAACAAAAAGGAAAACTAATGCGCAATCGATCAATAAACTCTTTCCATAAAAATGACAATTTTGCGAGAATTTCTTTTCAAGGAAAGGAAGACGTTACAACACTTTCATTTTCGAAGAAATGAGGAATTATGACACTTCCAATGAAAAGACTAATCATATCCACACATCAATCAACCGATCTTTCATGAATCAAGACTTTACGACAATTAAATTTTCAAAGGAAATGACGATTTTACGATGCTTTCTTTTGACAAAGATCAATCAACCAAAAACTAAATTTTGACTATAGATTGAAAATGACAAAGTAAATACATAAGAAATGTTTATCAATCCTAGTCTATGTAGGGCCATCTAAGGAGATGAAAAACTATTTTCAAAGACATGACATCCATTACAATAAGCAAACAAGCAATTAAAAGAATTTTGGCAAAAAATTTAATTCCAAGGGTGGGAATCTGACCCTAGGAAGATCAGCATAGGCCAAAGAGGGAGTAACTGTGCCGCAATGCACTGTCTCTAATTGGAGGGTGAATTGTAGCACACTGTCTCTAAGGCTAGCCTGCGCTAATTCCTATGAGGCCACTCAAGAGTCATCTAACCTCAAATTTTGAAAAAATTCAATGCAAAAGCTTGAATTACAACAAGTAAAGTATGTCAATGTGTCTAAGGAGTTGGATTAGCTACTAGGAAAGATGATTCACTCCCCAGTGGAGTCACTAATCTATTTTGGGAAGCTATAGTGTCTATGGATAAACGCTTAAACCCCTAGACTAATAGCTAAGTATAGAACAATAGTGGAAAGAATTCTCTACCTTTTCTATAACCAATAGATTAAATAACATAGTAAAGAAACGTACCTATAGCTTTCTCTTACTCCTTTTCTCCCTTGACCAATGTTTTCACTCCTTTCTCCACTTAAATTGATTAAAAAGTACTTGCACACAGGCAGAAGACAAAAACCGATCAAACCATATGATCATGGTCTATTGATTAAACATAGAATGGAATCAATTTAAAACATCAATGAACAATACAAACATATGGAAAAAGATTTGAACACTTTATTAGCAAAAGGAAGAGTTACAAACCAATTCACTTGATTTAGTGTCACTCCTCCAGTTCAATCCCATCCTCTCCTCATAACAAGCAAGATATTTTGACATCATTACAATACTTGAAACCAACTCAAGTCTCATACTAACATCATCTCCCTATAATTAAATGATTTCCAACCCCTCATCACTTAGATGAGTGGTCTTGTTATAGGTGAATGAAGGAATTTATGCCATAAATGGTGATAATGAATGCCCTCCCAAACTCAGTATTTGGTTCCATGGAGGGAGGGATAAAGGGATTGATGTTCCTTAACTCCTCCCTCATCCAATTTCTAGCCCAAAGGAGTAGGTAAACTTAGGAAGCTTCTAGATGCATCCAATTGATAAGAATATTCCCAAACCCTGATGAAATTTCACTCAAATTCACCTAGTGGATGGCAAAGAGGGCTGAAGTGCATTGCAATGCAGCTTGGTAGTGTACTGGACTGCACTTCAGTGCACCCTGATAAATGACTTCCTGCGCTGATCTTATTAGAGGTAGTTTTTGTATGATTTCAGTCACCAAATCTCTTGGGAAGCTAGGCATTTTGATGGTTGACTTCTTTAGGAATGTAACAACTGACTTAGGGTTTGATGGGCCCTAAAGCAATGATATATAAGATGGGAGTGATGTGCCCAAATGGATTTGTAACACCTCACGAGGTTGAAGGTCCACAGGTTGAGAATCCTGATATAACTACACCAATTCTAGTCTTCCTAGATTGGAATAAGGAGTTTCATGTACATGTCAACGTGTCATGTATAGCGTTGGGAGCAATACTGATGCAGGCTGGTGGAGAGGATTTGGACTATCCTATAGAATTCACAAGTAGAGGGTTTTCTAAGGAGGAAAAGAACTATTCCACCACCGAGAGAGAAGGGTTAGCTATGGTATATGTGCTCCAGAGGTTTAAGCACTACATGTTGGGAGACCATTTTCAAATGTATACAGATCACTCTGTGCTGAATTACCTAGCCAATAATCCTGTGCTAGGGGAGCAAATCTGTAGATGGTTGTTACTATTCGAGGAACATGATTTTGGATTTATTGTGAAGCCTAGATGATTGAATGCAGAACCAGACCATTTGTCGTGCACTAAAAGAGGGGAAGAACACACTAATTTGGAGGGAGGATTGCTTGACGTGCAAATATTTGTAGTGCACGTCACAGATGGCTATTTTTAGGATATAATATACTTCCTAATGATAGGAATTGCCCCGGAAGGATACCATGTTCCATAGAACAAGGAATTAGTGGTAGGAGTGATAGATTTCTCTGTCATTGCTGAGCATCTATCCAAAATTGGGTCTGATGAGATATTGTAATGATATTTACCCAAGTTTGAGAGGAGCATTATCCTCATGGATGCTCATGGGGGCACCACGGGAGGATATTATGTAAGGAGAGTGACCACGTAGAGTATTATATGCACAGGGTTGTGGTGGCCAACCCTCCATTAGGATTCAAAAGTGTACTGCAAGGCATGTGATGTGTGTCAAAGAACTGGCAGGCCATCACGAAGGGATGAAATGCCTTTGAATCCATAAATTACATTGCAACCCTTTGAGAAATGGGTGATAGATTTTGTGGGACCCATTCAGCCCCAAGGAAGGATGAGAGTAAGTTACATTATCATCGTGAGAAAGTATTTCACTCGTTGGGCAGAGGCACAACATGTGAAGGATTACATAGGCCTGACTGGTGCAAGTTCTTCTTTGAGCATGTATTGATGTGATTTGGCTCTCTAGAGATCTTGATGACTGGTCGAGGTACACACTTTTTGAATGAGATGATCAGCGCGCTAATAGAGGAATTTCAGGTATATCACCAAAAGAGCAAGCCTTATCACCCATAGGCTAACATGACGGTAGAAGCATTCAATAAAGTGCTAGATCATGTGTTGAGTTAGGTTTGCAATGCTCAACGAAGTGATTGGGACCTACACATACCTGTAGTACTATGGGCTTATCGAACGACATCCAAGAAGTTGACTAGAAAAACTCCCTTTAGGCTGGTCTATGGCATTGAGGCGATAATTCCTATGGAATATATTTTGCCTAGTGTATGCATAGTGATGCTCACAAGTATGATAGATCATGGAGCCCTAGAGGAAAGGCTCACACAACTAGATGAGCTTAAGGAATAGATATTTATAGTTGGATTTCACCACCAAGTGCAAACGTAGCACGAAAAATCATGGCATGATTGGCACATTAAGTCGCGCACCTTTAAGGTAAAGGACCTAGTTTTGTTATATGATAGTAAGCTTGATAAATTTCCAAGGAAGTTCAGGATGCATTGGTTAGGGCCCTATGTCATTAAGGAGCTTACCAATGGAGGAGTGGTATAGCTGGTCAAGTTGAATCGAGATCCCTTCGTAGGAAAGGTGAATGGTAGTTGATTTAAGCCATACACTAGCAGTCCAACCATGTGTCTAGATGAATTAAGCGTAGTCTTAGTGGTCTAGGTAGCTGAAAGGAGGTGTGGAATAATAAACTACAATGCTCAGGTTAGGGAGCTGTGTAATTGGAGAATTGTGCGAAGCAAGAAAGTGGCATAGGGTCCACGACAGCGTGAAGGGAGGTACGCTACCTAGGGAGAAATCCTGTAGGTCAGTTGGAAAGTGATGGTTAAGGTCATTGTTCATGATTTCATAGTTGAAATGCGACCAATGGAGAGGGCAGCCAACATTTAAGATGAAATTTCTGGCTCAGATCCTTGAAAATTTTCCGCCAATCCAGCATTAATGAACCAAATTTTGGGGGGAACAGTCAGATTTGACTTCAAAATGCCCTATAAATTACAAGTGGTTTTCGAGCAGAAAACAGTTAGCATTTTGAGAATTGAGTTGTTGAGCTCTCAGGAACACATGAATCGTAAGCACTATGATCTTATGATCACTACTAAAATATTTGAAACTTTGCCAATAGAAATGCAAAATTTCTTACATAAAATCACGTCAGCACCTTTAGAAGTTAGAGATATTGAAGGAGAGGAATTAGTACCAGAAGTTGAGATGGAGGTAGAAGTAGATACCCCAAAGGTTGCCGAGGTGCTCATTGAAGTCCCTAAATCACCGCAAACACTGAGACCGAAGCCAACCCCAACTAAAGAAACTATGAATGATAAAAAGGGTAGACCGCCTACCATATGAATGTGCACATCGCCGAAGAGAAACCCACTGAATCCCACTACATAGGAGAAGGAAATAGCTAAGAATTTGGAGCTTCAGGAGGAAGACATTGAAGACATCATGATGGACAATGATGATGTCAGAGTCGAGGTGGAGGAGGTTGAAATCCAGGGTGTAGACCTTATTACTTGGTTTCTAGAGTATGTCCCTCCATGCAATCCTAAGACCAAGGTGCAAAAGGAAATCAATGAGAGTAACACTCCCTTGCAAACCCCTCTATTGCAAAACGAAATTGTTTTTGATGGACCGCACTTGGCACAAGTGCCACTGCTGAAACTTGAAGATTGGGACTTGGCTAATCATGAGAAGTTCCCACACCTAACAACCGAGCAGTTGATGTGTTGCATCATTGATACCAATACCGGAATGACTGCATTCGAGCCACGGAGGTGGCTCAAGGGAGTAAAAAGGGCAGGGTTGCTCAAGCTGGTTACTGCACTACAACGACACCCCAATGATAGTGTTGATCATCAAGCAACTACTATGCTTGGTGCATGATGGGTGTTTGTGGCTGTAGGAGCCAATACCCATCACAGATAGGTTGATTCATTTGATAACACACTATCCATATGCAAGAGATAATCCAGCCATGATATTTGGCAGAAAAGGTGGCGAACAGGCTCTCGTAGAATCCATGAAAGAAAAATTTAAGATGGTGAAGAATCTGCGCGGATATGCTATATCCAGCATCTGCAACCCTACTGCGAAGGTAGCTACGTAGATCCTCGTAGGGAAGGTGATGAGGAAGTGTTGCACCGATGAGGTGTCGATGCTTGTAGTCACACGAGTAGCACAGTGTGCTAAAGGAGTCCAGTTCAACTGGTCAGATTACCTTCACGGAAAGTTCATGGCGAACTATCAAGAAGCACACGATCTCAACAAGACATTCCACTACGCTTGGCTCTTGTTGTCAATTTTGCTTGTAGCATGGGAGCTACTAGAGGACAACCAGTTCCCTTCAGTCGCGCCACACCTCCCAAAAGCAGTGAAGTACGCTTCATTGTGGGCAACCAAGGATGCACAGTGAGTCAAGGACAACAAGATCATTTGGGTCTTGATGGAGATGAACATCAAGATTTCCATAAATCACAAACCACATTAGTCAACTATGGTGTACGCCAACCTGGAGGGCTACATCGAATTTAAAGTAGACTTACACTGAGTATCTATCAAGGCGTGTAAGAACCCTATGTAGAAATGGTATGAATTGCCTTATCTAGCAACAAATGATTCCATTCATGCGACTTTTGACCAATGGATGCAAGAGTGGCACACTACAATAGGTTTGGCAGTGCGCGGGAGCAAGTTCGTTGCGCAGAAGAAAAAGGAGTAAGCTAAGTTGAAGATGACAGAGATGGCTGAGAAGAGGAAAATGGAGGCCGAGGTAGAGCGTGAGGATGCAGAGCAGATAAGGAAGTAGATAGGTGGGACAGAGTGGGGCTTTGACAAAGGCGCAAGGTCACCTTCACCTAAGGTAGAGGAGGAAACATAGCAACGTGATGTGGACCCTCAGGAAACATTTGTTGGCATCAAGCACCCTAGGGAGTTGGAGAAGGGAGGGTGCAAGAAGAAGTCAAAGGGGACCAAGACCTCACTGAACCCTATAATGTCAACAGAGGGTGACATACATGATATCAGTGATAGAGTGAGGGATGTCAATGTGGAGGCCCTATAATAATTTGAACAGTAGCAATAAATCATCTTGGGGGCTTTAACTGAACTGATCCAATGGTTCTTATGCACTATTTCTCCCTCATGTCCTCCATTCACTAATTTCATCCTCCGGTTGCTCTTTTTCTTGAAAGCCGAGTTAGTTTAGTTCTTTGCTTACACCTTAGTCTAGTTTTGAGGCTCCTTACTTTTGCAACTTACATAATTAGCATTAGATTAGTGTTAGTTTAGCAATTTTTCTTAACATAGCTATTTGATTGGATAGTTAGGTTACGGTATGGTTTAAGCATTTCATGATGTTTTCTTGACTACTGCAGTAGAGTAGCTGTCTCTTAGAATAGGTTTTCTCTCTTTCCATCAAAGAATTAAGCTTCTTCTAACCCTTTAGAAGTTTGGCTTGGAACCCCTAGCGTCTCTTTCTAGATGAGTAGTGACAACAAGTAGTACCTTCACTTTTACTTGTGAATATAACACAGTCACCTCCAAGTTTGTACGAACCATGGATTGATAAGTAAAGCTGGTAGCCCTAGGATTTGTATCGTTATTTTTGCAATACTCTGGCTCATCAGTTTTTTGCATCGTTGTCGCGGAGGTGTCTAAGTAGAAGTAATTATTGGTTTCTCCTATTTCTAGTCTCCAAATTTATTTTCATCTACTTCTTATCCTCAATTTTCTTGCATTAGTTTAATGCAAAAGTAATCTATTATATTCCTTTCTTTTAATTGTCATTATCTACTTTCCTTTCCATTCTGGAAGTAGAATTTCAATTCAACAAGTAGTTTTTCTTGTTAGTGGTTTTTCATTCAATCAGCAATTCAAAGTACTTTCCAACTTGAAAAAAAAAATATTACAAAAACCAACCCGAAAGCATTTCCTTTCATGCCTCGTAGGAATAGGGACAACTGAAGGAAATTCTTATCAAATACCCCCTTGCATGTAATAGTCCGCCTTTTCTCTTTTTCAGTGGCGGTGAATTGGACGATCCTTTAGGTGAGAACCCTTACATATCTGAGGAAACTACATGGATAGAATAAAAGGGAGAACCCATTCCTACTGAACCAATGGCTGAAAAATGAAATGAAATAGGAAATAGAGAGAGAACTGAGGGTGCCTTCCCCATCAGGGAGACCAATTGGGACACTAAGATGAAGAATATAAGCCCCTCTACTCTAACTCATTTCCATGGCCTCACCACGGAGGACCCTGACACTTTCCTATTTGAGTTTGATGTTATATGTTGAACCTATGACTATACAGATGATGAGAAAAAGTTAAAACTATTTCCATCTACCCTCAAGGATGAAACATTGCTCTGGTTCATGGGTTTACTTGGAGATAGCATCACAAATTCGGCTCAAACGCAACAATATTTTAACAACAAATATAAGGACTACTGTAGGTCAAAGGACACTAAAGAAGAGATTTTCAGGATGACCATAGGCTAGGATGAATCCTTAGAAAACTATGAAGAAATATTACATCTCAGTTACAAAAGGGCCAGGTGCACACTTGACCCTGAGTCACTAAAGTTGGTCCTTCTTAGAGCAGCAAGGGAGGACATTTTGGATATATTACATATGATAGTAGGAGGAGATATCTACCAATTACCCTATGAAGATATTAATACTGTCTTTAGAAACCATTCTGTGGCAACTAGGAAAAAGGGTAGGGGTAGTTAACCTATGGCCGATACATCATCCTCCAACTCATTCATCAAGGGTGAAAATTAAAATATGATGGAATATTTCAAAAGTGATATGCTACAAACCCTTGCCTTGCATTTGGACACCACGAACATCAAAATGAAGCAAGAGGAAGAAGAGAGAGCCTTGGCCATCTTTTGTCCTAGATGCACCAGGAGGCATCCTAGGAACAAATGTCCATTGAACTATATTAAGATTTGCTCAGTCTATGAAGAAAACCACTCCACGGACAAGTGCCCTTCTTTACTTGGACTCAAAGTTGTATATCAAGGAGCTGAAGGGGTCACTGAGTAGCTTTGCTACATCAACCAAAGGAGACCTCCTGGGGCCAGACCATACTAGTAGGGTATGCAAGGGCCATCCTATGCATATCAAAACCCCAACCAAACCACAACTATACCTTCTTGGGGACCCCCTTCTCATCCTTCCTGATCTACACCCCATCCTTGGTCCTATGCATCTCAATATCATTCCCAGTCATTGAGCCAATCATTTCAACCTTATGTTCAACCACACCATCAGTGGAATACCCCACTCCAGGGGTGGAGGCCCCAATTCAACAATGTTCCAGCCTTATTTACTCCTCCACCTACCCAACAACAACTCATGCACTCTGCTCTGGCTAAACATCCCCAGATGCCTACCCAGCCAAATCTGAACCTGAACGATAGGCTGGCTCAACAAGTCTACAGTGGAGAGACATCATACCAAGCTTATGCTATAGAAATCTACGAGATCAACCTAAGATCTAGGAGAATTCTCTCTCATAACGAACCTCCCTCTCGACATAGGGAGGTCGACAAAGAAAGAGAGGAAAGAAACCTTAAATTAAATCCACCTTATCCTGAGAGATTATCTGAACCAGTCGAGCCTACCCCAAAAGAAACTGAACTTCTAAGAGAATTGAAAAAATTAGGTGTAAAGATTTCCCTTCTCCAGGAAATCAAAGATGTTCCCATTTACAATAAGTTTATTAAGGAGAAGTGTTTCAAGCATCAAGCAAGAAGAAAAAAGGATGCACCTACCATTAAGGTCATTGGGCAACTATCTGACTTAATGCTAGCGTAGGTAATATGTCCAAAATATTTGGACCCTGGAAGTGCTGTAGTAGATGTGCAGACCAATGGCACTGTTTTCCCACATAGTCTGAATGATCTTTGGGTTGCCATCAATGTGATGACTAAGGACACCATGCTCAAGCTCAACCCCCAAGCGTCATTGAGGAAGACCACAATAGTTATGCAACTTGCAGACTGTTCCACAGTCACCCCTAAGGGAATTGTGGAGGATGTGATAGTCTCCACTGACTCCTCAAAGTACCTTGCATATTTCCCAGTTCTACAACCTAAGGCTAAGCTTATTGGTTACCGTCTTATCCTTGGGAGGCCATGGTTGGCCACAACTGATGCTTACATTAGCTACAGAGCTAGGAATATGACCATCAAGAATGGGCATATGTCCAAATAGTTAGTCCTATACCTTCCTGCTCAACCTACCCTAGAAGATGATTTACCTTTATGGTTAGAAGAAGAAGTAAGGGAAACCCAGAAAAATCATCCAATTCACTTATTCTTGGCCAATTCCAATCCACTCCATGTCAAAACCATAGAATTTGGCCCAGAGAAAACTCTAAACATTAATCCATCTCTTTCTGCTTTAGAAGAGAAAAAGTTATGTAACATGTTGAGAGAGAACCTAGAAGACTTTGCTGGGAGTTATAAGGAAATCAAGTGAGTACACCCCTCAATGTGTACTCACCACATATACATCAAAGAATGTTTCAAGCCAGCTAGGCAACCACAAAGGAGGATGAATCTAGCTCAAAAGACATAGTCAAAGAAGAAATGTAAAAACTGCTAGATGCATGATTCATTTACCCTATCTCAGATAGTGAGTGGGTCTTTGCTTTAGTGCTAGTCCCAAGAAAAATGGTAAGAGGAGTATTTGTGTGGATTATAGGGAGTTGAACAAAGCCACAAAGAAGGATCATTTTCCCATACCCTTCATTGACCAAGTGTTAGATGGCCTGGCAAGGAAGAAAATCTTTTCTTTCCTAGATCGGTTCAGTGGTTATAAAGAAATCTAAATCTACCCAGAAGAGTAGGATAAGACCACATTCACCTATCCTTGAGGTATGTTTTCCTATAGGGTCTTTCCTTTTGGCATATGCAATGTTCCTTCCACCATCCAGAGATCAGTCTTGAGTATTTTGGCTGAATTAGTACATGATGCTGTGGAAATCTATATGGATTATTTTACAGCTTATGGTTGTGATTTCCACGAAGCTCTCACTAACCTAGGAAAAGTATTACACAAATGCATTGAAATGAATCTGTCTCTCAGTCCGAAAAAATGTGAATTCTTATTGAATGAAGGGACTATTACAGGTCCTTCAATATCTCAACAAGGACTGTAGGTGGACCCAAACAAAATAGAAATAATCCAAAGGGTCCCACCTCCACAAAAGTAGACAGATGTCTGAAGTTTCTTAGGGTTAGATGGATACTACCAAAGGTTCATAAAGGACTTCAGCATGTTGGCCACTCATTTTTTTGGGTTGTTGGCCAAATATTTTGAGTTTATATGGTCAAAGAGCTGTCAAGAGGTTTTAGACATTCTAAAGGGTAAGTTAATCACTGCACCAATCCTTAGAGGTCCAAACTAGGCCCTCCCTTTTCATATTCATGTTGATGCATCACACAATGCCATAGGAGAAGCCTTAGGTCATGAAGAGTAGAAATTGCCCTATTCCATCTATTTTATCAATAAGAACCTATCAAAGGCTTAGCTAAACTATACTATGAACAAAAAGGAACTACTGGTTGTTGTGCATTCATTAAACAAATTTAAGCATTACATTACATGCTATCAAACATTTGTGCATACTGATCATGCTGCAATCAAATATTTAATGAGCAAACTAGATGTGAATGATAGAATTATAAGATGGTTTATTTTATTACAATAGTTCGATCTACTATTGTTGATAAGCCTAGTAAGGAAAATGTCGTTGCAGACTTTCTATCTAGGATGAATCTTATTGCATGTGAAGAAGGAATGGTGGATGACCAATTACCAGATGAGAATTTGTTTTCTATTTCAGTTCTCTCCCCATGGTTTGTTGATATAGCAAACTATTTTGTATCATCACAGTTCCCACCAAGCTTTCCCTCAAAATAAAAGAGCAAGATAGTCAGGAGAAGCACCCCTTTCACATGGATTGGTGGAAATCTATTCAAACTTGGCCCATATCAAATCTTGAGAAGGTGTGTAAAGGAAGAGGAAGTCCTTGACATCCTTCTGATTTGTCGTGATGGGCATTCTTGAGGTCACTTTGCAGCAAAGAGGACAACATTGAAAGTGTTGCAAGCAAGTTATTATTGGCCTACTCTTCATCACGATGTGAAAAATTACATTAGTTAGCGTGATCGGTGCTAAAGGACGGGAAAGCCTACTCCAAGAGATGAAATTCCACTACAACCTCAAGTGACTTTCAAGCTATTTGACAAGTGGGGCATGGACTTCAGTGGGCCTATCAACCCTCCTTCAAAGCAAAAACAACACATCATTGTTTGCACTGATTATTTGACTATGTGGGCTAAAACCAACACAATTAAGGTAGCAACAAAAGAAAAGGTGGTTGAGTTCCTAAGGGAGAATGTATTCTACAAATTTTGGTACCCTAGTAAGCTAGTCATAGACTAAGGAAGCCAGTTTACCTCCAACATGATTGAAGAACTGCTTAGCCATCACAAAATCAAACATATGACCTCCAATCCTTATCATCCACAAGCTAATGGGCAAGTGGAGGTGACGAATAGGGAACTGGAGAAGATCTTAACCAAGGTAGTTAGTAGCAGCAGGAAGGATTGGTCAGAGAGACTAGTTGAGGCCACCAGAGCCTATAGTACAACATGGAAGACCACCATTGGTTTTACACCCTATGAGCTAGTCTATTGGAAAAAGGTCTTGCTATACATTGAGTTTGAATATAACACATTGAGGATGGTAGCCGAACTAGGATTGGATCCAATACATGCACAACAAGAAAGATTGTTCCAATTGAATGGCTTGGATGAATTCAGAATGTAGGTCATCCTACATACATAGATAGTTCAGCTTTAGAGGAAGATCTAACATGAAAATGATATTAAGGAGAGGTAATTTCAAGAGGGAGACTAGGCATTGTTGTATGAATCAAGGTAGAAAGACTTCAAGGGAAAGCTAAGGAGAATATGGCTTGGAACTTATGTCGCGGAATGATGCCATGACAATGGTTCAGTGCAAATCAAAACTATTGATGGAGAAGCCATTCCATTACTAGTTAATCGAACAGATTGAAAATGTACAAGAGGCCTTTACCAAAAAAAGAGTTCATTGATAGTAGCAATAAGACAATGACAATGGTAGAGCAAGTTCTAGCTCCTCCCTCATTATGTCATTGAAGAAAGAAAAATCAAAAGAATATGGATTTAGGTAAAAACCTTCATGAGGTGCCTGAGTCCCATCATTGGGTTGAAAAACTCATGAGGCAGCCCAAGGATGAGAAAAATGAAAAGGAGTAAGAAGATCCCTCGGTGAAAAATTTCCTTGAGGCACCTAGGGTAGATATCTAAGGTGAAACCTCTCTGAGGCAACCTAGGTATTTAAAAAAATGTAATAATAAAAGAAAAAACATAATGGTTATTTGCAAGTGGGTGAGAAAGACAAGAAATGAGAAAACAAAAGATCCAAAGGGAACCTTGCCTCACATATAGTCATCTCCTCCAATCCTTATCATACATCCTTGCATCAATTCCATCTTTTTTCACTTCATTGTTTCAATTTAGGTAAATATTGTGTTTTCTATAGGATCCATTGAATGGTAGATTGGTTAGATCCCCAAAAGTCATACTAGACATGATCTAACCAATCATCTCATCCATTACCATCACCCTTACATCCACACACAATCCTACTACCTCTGTCCATTCATTACAGCATCCTCACAGCACTAGCCAACAACGTGATCAAGAAATTCTAAAGGAGACACCAAACACTACCAAGTAGTCATCTAGGAGCTCCACAGTAATAGTAACATCAAATCTAAGAGCTCCACAATAGCAGCAACATCAAATCCAAGAGCTCCACAATAGCAAAAACATCAAATCCTGATTCATATACACCTGCAAAAGCTAATAAACCATCAACAAGAGGCAGATCAGGAAGAAGAATGACCATCAACAACACCTTTGATCTTTAACAACTATAGCATGGCATTAAGACCACATGTAAGTATCCCGCTCACTCACTCATATGCATAATTTCATCAAAATATTGTAAAGGTTAAGAGGTATTTGGTTTATAAGTGAAAAGGTGGAAAAAAGGAAATTCTTTGATAAGTGAAAAGAGAATGCAAGAGTCCATACATACTGCATTGTTATGGCAACCATTTGAGAATGCTTGAAGAATTAAGATTTCAGGTAGAAACACCAGTTCACCAAAGACTCAGCATACCCTACTTCTTGATTCAATCACTTATAGACTCCAGTAGAAAAGTAAAGGAAGGGAGTTCCTAATAGTTGGCTCACCATGGTTTGATCAGGATCCTCATTGAGGATGCCCTCCAAAACCTCAAGATCGCTATAAAATGGTCAGTCTTCAGAGACTTACAAACAAAGGATGACATCAAAACCCTCATCAATGATGTTAGTCCTTATCTCATTGAGGAGGAGGAAAAACAAGAAGAAGATACATAGCTAGATGGGATTAGATGGATTAAGAAGAAATAAATACAGAGGAACATGCTGAAACATAAGGAGGATGATGCTGAAATAGAATACAAGGAGGATGATGTTGAAATGGAGGAAGAAACTGATGGAGATAAGAAAGAACAACAAAAGGAACAAGATAAGAAAAATAGAGAGGACAACTATAGGAAAATGAAAACCAGATAGCATGTATGGCCAGCCTCTCCTTGGAGGCCATCTAGTGTAGGATGCCAGCTAAATCCTATACTCCTTACCTCAAAGAACAATGGCTGCAATTTTAGATTAAAACACTAGCACAAAGTAGAGGCTACCAGAGCCATGAAGGACATGGACATTGATTAAGTTGCTCAGAGGATGAGAAACACTTTTAGTAGGGGGGTGATGATGAGCCTCATCATTGAGTAATTAGATGGGTCTCAAATCAACTTAATTTACCTCCTAGCTTAGTAAAACAACTATTCTCACAACTTATTGCATAATTTTGATTATATTTTGCTTACAAAATAAGTTAGAGTTGGATATTTGGCCTTGTGGTCTAATGTGCATGTAATATAGGAGTAAAGGATAAAAGCAAGGAAAAAGTGTAGCTATAAAGGATAAAAGAAAAGAAATATGGCACAGACCTTGGTAAAGACTTGAATGGGACAAGGGAGAGTAATTATAAGAGGCCAATCCTCGTCATTTTCTACCCCTCCATTGGAATATTCCTCCATCAGCTCAGAGTGCAAACAACCATAACTTTGAGAACTAGAAGGTAGCCAAGCAAAGGAAAAGGATAGAAAACTAGTTTTTCTTGAGTTGGAGGCCAAACCTCTCTAGTGGGAAGGAAGTGTTAGGATATTCTGACACATAGGAAGTAGTTAAGTATAACTTGGTCTAATATAGAGTTAGGTAAAGTGTGTTTCTTTCGTATGTACTTTTGTAACTTATAATCTGACGGTCCCGATATCTAGTGATCTGACAGTTAATTCTCTCCTTCATATTACGGACACTTGATCCATGGCTTAACACTCAATTGGTCCATGATCTCTATTTAAAGAGCATGGAGGTTCATTTGTAGTGTAACCGTTCATGAGAGAAGCTTATGTAAATTTTCATTCTTTTATTAATAAATTGCTTGAAGTGGTCGCGTTGGCTCAGGCCGTGGACTGTTTCCCTCTTTGAGGGTTTTAACCACATGAACAATACTGGTGTGTTGATTTGTGATCTATTTGTGAGCGATGTCCTTTAGTGTTCCATCTGAGGAACTTACCCTGTAAATTCCTACATGGTATTGGAGCTATTTGAGGGCCGCATCTGTTGGTGATCCAAATCTGAAGTCAGTAGAACTGCATTCGGTTGTCGTTTCCTAGATCTACTATTTCTGACTGATTTTGGGCCTAGAGGACTGCTCTGTTGTGTTAGGAGCATCTATTTCAATGAGGAACCCCTTTCGTTTCACGCGAAAAGGTTTTTGGTAGCTCTACCTATGTCAATTTTAAGATCTGGAGGTATACAATGTTTATTTGCAGTTTCTAGTTATTTTCTCTCTGTTTATTTCGGTTTATTTAGCTCTTTCTTTTTTTATTACTGGATCTTTACCTTTCATTTCTACGTATGCTCGTATCCCCGTGACTCTGTGCGATCTAGGCAAATCAGAAATAGAGAGGAAGGATTTTTCTCATGCATATGCTCTTTTCCACCGTGCCTTAGTGTGATCTCGGAAAATCAAAAACATTGAGGAAAATATTTAGTTTTCGGGTAAAGCTAACTTCAATTCGTAAGGTATGTTTTTTTTGTATGTCCATGCTGGGTTTTGCTTTTTTTTTTTTGTAGGGAAAAAGAGCTTTCTCAACTAAGCACACTGCCCAAAGCTTCAGTGACTAGAAAAAAAAAAAAAAACCCTTCCTCTTTTCCAAAAATTACTCAACTTTTAGTTTAGCTCACTTGGTCCAAAGCTACTTTATGAGAGTAGAGGTCATGAGTTCAAGTCTTATTTTTATTGAACTAATTAGATTAAGTTGGGAAATGGGGCATTTTTTTATAACATTATCATTCATTTCTGCACATTCCCGCACTTTGTCAGCATCTTCATCAACTTTTCTTCAAAATGCCGTAACTTCTTCACTCGGAAGCTGTTTTCAGAGCTTTTTTTTGAACCAACCTAATTTTTCGAGATATTTCCATTGGAATACTTAGTTTCACATATATAGCTTCAGTTTCTATTAAAATTAAATTCCATGCCAAGTTTTCTTGACAACACCAACTACTTTCAATGGTGGTCCTACATTGTGGATTTACTTAGAAGTAAAGGTCTCTACAGAATAGCCTCAGGCCAAGAAACAAAATTGAAAGATGAAGATAAGGCAACTAAATTGGAAAATAGGCAAGATCAAGCACGTGGGTTGATAGGGATGTCTATTTCTCCATATCTTAGATTCCATATCGCAGAACTTGATACTCCTGAGGAAGGAATGAAACAGATCACTAAAGTTTTTGGAATTAAAAATGAACTTAAAGCCCATCAACTCAAAAATGAGTTACTTACATTGGACCCCAATAATTTTTCTTGCATTGAAGATTTTTTGTCCAAGTTCAAGACCCTTAGACTTCTCTTGGAAGGTGTTAAGGTTAAGAAAGAAGATAGTAACCTTATCTATTCCATTCTTACTAAGTTGGGACCAGCCTATTCTATGTTTGTCTCCACCTTCCACTCTACAAGAGAAGCCTTAATTTCTCAAGCACAAGCCTACAAGTCCCCTTCCATTGATTCCTTTTGTAAGTCTTTAATAAGAGAACAAGAAAAACTCTTACACCTTGGTCTTCTTAAACTTGGAAACTCTTCTAAGAAAGTGTTAGCTGCCCAACAACAACCAAATTCAAAGAATCCTAAGAAGTTGTATCCTAAAAGGAATGGTCCTAAACCAAACAAGGGTCCTAAGGAATTTCAGTCTCAAAATGAAAAATCATTTCAACAAAATGATAAGGTGAATAAAAACAAAGGGAAGAAGACTGATAGACATTGCCACTTTTGTAATCAAGCTGGCCACTTAGAATCCAAATGCTTTAAGAAGATGGAGGCCTTGGAAGCAGCAATGAAGAAGCATAACATCCATTTGGAGCACTCTTCAACTTCAACTTCATCTTCAGGAATAACACTTTTTGCATGTGGACGTCAAGCATCTCGGTCTGGCTATGCACTAGGTGTATCTTCTTCTTCTCATTCTCATGAGTGGCTCATTGATTTTGGAGCTTCTTATCACATGGACGAAAACAAAGCCATGTTTTCTTCTTTAAATGATTGTAACAGCAAAAATATATATGTTGGTGATCATAGATCTCTTAGTGTTGTAGGGCCTAGAACTGTTCATATAGACAATGGTCAATTTAATGATGTATTATGTGTTCCAACCTTATCCTACAACCTTCTCTCTATATATCGGATAACTCATTAAGGTGAAGGTAAAATCGTTGAATTTTCACCTCACGATGTTGTAATTAAGGACGTAAGAGATCCTCGACATATTTTAGCTACTGGCATTGCTGATGACTCTACAAGGTTGTATAAGTTTAACAACTTTAGATCATCAAATCTTCCCTTGGTATTTGTTGCTCATAACGATGAAGTGAGAAAACTTTGGCATCAGCGATTTGGTCACTTAAACTATCACTCCCTTCAGAATCTATGTAGGAAAATATGGTGACATAGTGATTTATGTGGTCCACTTCCAGTTGTTTCATTCTCTGGCTACAAGTATTTCTTAACTTTCATTGATGATTTCTCAAGATGCATTTGGGTATACTTCTTACAACTCAAGAGTGAAGTATTTAACATGTTCTTGGCTTTTAAGGCCTTTGTTGAAAAACAATCTAGACATCAAATTCTTAAGCTAAGATATAATAATGGTGGAGAATATATTAACAACAAATTCATCAACTTTTGCACTAAGAATGGAATTCAAATGCAACATACTGTTCCATATACTCCACAACAAAATGGTGTAGTTGAAAGGAAGAATCACACCTTAAAGGAAACGGCTAATTGTATGCTTCAATCTAAATGACTTAGTCTTAATTTTTGGGTAGAAGTAGTTAACTGTGCAAATTACATAATAAATCGCACTCCTACTAAGGTTTTAAAGAATATCACTCCAGAAGAAGCATGGAGCTCAATTAAACCAGATGTAAGTCACTTTCGTGTTTTTGGAAGTGAAGCATGGGCCCATATTCCAAATAAGAAACATAAAGCTTTAGAACCTAAGATAGAAAAATGTATTTTTGTTGGATATTCTGAAGATGTCAAATGATATAGACGTATTCCACTCGAGTCCAAAAATGTTATCATTAGAGAGATGTAAAGTTTGCTGAAAATATATCGGCCTACGAGCCCAGTTTGGCAGATGTGCCACCTCTCTCTATCTCTTCCACTTTTGAAAATAATTCTTCTTCAGATGATGAAAGCGAGGATGACAATCCTCCTTTAGCTCCTTAGCTTCCAAAATGGGTCTGTGCTACTCGGGATGCAACAGGTGATCTTGTCGGTGATCCTACAGATCAACGATGTACAGGTTCTCAGTTTGATCGAGCCTCTTCTTTACTGGCTCGAACTTCAACAAATTATGATCCTGACACCTTTGCAGAAGCTTCAAGACATCCAGATTGGGAAGCAGTTATGAATGAAGAATATCATTCATTATTGGCAAATGATACATGGGATCTTGTTCCTCTACCAAAGGGACAAAAACTTGTTAGATGCAAATGGGTTTACAGAACCAAGTATGGACGAGATGGGAAAGTTGATAAACATAAAGCTCATCTTGTTGCTAAGGGTTTTTCACAAGTTGAAGGCATTGACTATACTGAAACTTTCTCCCCTATTGCCAAAATGAACTCTATCCGCCTTGTTCTTTCCCTTGCTTCCTCTTTCAAATGGGAAGTCCATCAAATGGATGTTAAATCTGCATTCTTGCATGGGGACTTACATGAAGAAACCTATATGGAACAACCTATTGGCTTTATACAAAAAAACTCCAGCCTTGTATGTCGGCTTAAGAAATCCCTTTATGGTCTCAAGCAACCTCCTCAGGCTTGGTATGCCAAAATGGACAGCTTTCTTTTAGAAACTGGCTTTTGTAGGTGTCATTCTGACAATACTATCTACACCAAGAAAGTGGGCAAGTCTCTTATCATTCTTATTCTTTATGTTGATGGCCTTATCCTCACTGGTAGTGATCCCAACCTTATAAACCATGTTAAGTCCAACCTTAAAAAGAAGTTTGAAATGACAGACTTAGGACACTTGCATTATTTTCTTGGTCTTCAAGTCTTGCAATCCAAGGAAGGTATTTCCCTTTCCCAGTCCAAGTATGCCTGTGATCTTCTATGCCATTTTCACATGGAAGACTGTAAGCCAGCGCCTTCTCCCTTTTAGTATGGAGTCAAACTTTCAGTCACTTGTACTTCCCCTAAAGTTGATGCTACCTTATACCATCAACTTGTAGGAAAGCTTTTGTATCTAACCCATACTCATCCTGACCCTTCCTTTGTTGTTGGCCTTGTTGCTTGGTTTATGCAAAAACCACATGAAAGTCATTGGAAAGCAGCTAAAAGAATACTTCATTATGTTCGAGGTACAGTTCAGTTTGGGATTCATTACAGTGCCAAAGCATCTCCTCTATTGGTTGGTTTCATTGATTCTGATTGGGTTGGTGACCCTGATGATCGGAAGTCTACTGCAAGTTATGTGTTCACTCTTGGTTCAGGACCTATTACATGGGCTTGCAAGAAACAAAGTGCCATTTCTCTTTCGTCAGCAGAAGCAGAGTATCGTGGTGCCGTGGAAGCTAGTAAAGGAAGCCTTGTGGCTTCGTTAGATCCTATCAGAATTTGGCTTTGAGCAGCAACATCCATCCACACTTTGGTGTGATAATCAAAGTGCCATTCAGCTATGCAAAGATCCAGTCCAGCATCAGTGCATCAAACACATTGAACTGCACATGCACTTCATCAGAAAGCTCATTCATGACCATGTTCTTGAAGTGCAATATTGTTCAACAGATGATCAGGTTGCAGACATCTTTACAAAGGCTCTCACAGAGGCGAAGTTTACTAAACTTCGATTTATTGTTGGATTTCAGGAAGTTGTCACTAGGGGGATAGGCTCTAGTGCCTCCTTCCTTCTCCTATTGTGTCATATTTGTACATCCTTCAATCCTATCCCAAGTTGTTCTTAAGGGGGTCTGTTAAGATATTATGACACATAGGAAGTATTTAAGTATAACTTGGTCTAATATAGAGTTACGTAAAATGTGTTTCTTTACTATGTACTTTTGTAACTTCCAATGTGATGGTCATGATATTTAGTGATCCGGCGGTTCATTCTCTCTTCGGTATTACTAACACTTGATCCATGGATTAACACTCGATTGGTCCATGATCTCTATTTAAAGAGCATGGAGGTTGATTCGTAGTGTAACTGTTCATGAGAGAAGCTTATGTAAATTTTCATTCTTTTATTAATAAATTGCCTGAAGTGTCCGCATTGGCTCAGGCCCGGGACTGTTTCCCTCTTTGAGGGTTTTAACCATGTGAACAATACTGGTGTTGATCTGTGATCTATTTTTGAGTGGTTTCCTTCGGTGTTCTGTCTAAGGAACTTACCCTGTAAATTAGAGACTTCAGATTTATAAATGGAGAAGCTTACGACCTCAATAGGGTTCAGGCTTCATTTGTAAAACTTTGTTTTATTTCTGAGCTGCAAAGACTTGTGATAGTTTGCTCTGTAATCCATGGTTTTTATAATAAGAGTGAGTTATTCTTAAGCTAGCTGTGAGTTAAATCTGAGGGCTGAAGCTCATGGGTTAGGGCCTGACCCATGCAGCCACATGTATGCTAGCATAGAGTTCTGCTATATTTATTTGCTTAAGTAGTTTCATGGTTTTCTTTTCATTTTCTTATGTAGCGTTATGGTTTTCATTGTTTATTTTCTTAAGTAGTTTCACTTTCATTACAACAATATAGTGTAGATCATCCATGGTTTTCCTATTCATCTACTTCAGTAGCTGCATTTGTTGTAGTTTACCTTCATTTATGCCTTCTTTCAATTCACAGTTTAGTTAGAAGAAAAAGATCACTATCAGGTTGTGCGCAGGTGTCATGGCCTCATCTCTTCCATCTAGGATCATGACTTGAGGAAGGGACCCTTCAGTAGCCCCCAAAACACAGGTCTTTGGATCTCACATGGGCTATGGAGTTCATTGGTTAATGCAGTTATTTTTTCACCAACACTGGTTTTCTCTGTCATTTTCATTCAAAACTATCTCCAACACTTTCCTCATGCATCGCTTCCTCGACATCCGATCACCAAAAAACCTTCACAATCACTGTCTGATTCACTATTTTCTCCAATTCCTACCTTTTATGGAGTCTTCCACTCACTTTATGAGCTTTGATCTCCACCGTTGATCTGTCCCTTGATCCAACGACTAGCGCATCACTCGATCACTTTATGCACTTTAAGTCGCCACGATCGATCTGCCTTGCCTAATCTGATGGCTATCACTTCACCCGATTCCAAACTAGCATGGTCGATCTTCATTGTTGATCAGCCTTGCCTGGTCTAATGGCCATCATGCAATCTTGTGCAGATTAGTGCGCGAACATTATCCGCTCAAGAGCAGACGAGAAAAGTGATTTTCTCGTGCTACATGTGATGTAGTAAGGCTAATCACGTGAAATTTTGAAAACTTCTTACATCCTAAAGGGCACATGAGAAACTACCTACCACCTTAGAAACCCCCTGCCTCATTCCTGCACATTTCTCTTCCCCACGATATGATCTCTGTTGTCCATCTCTTGACTTCACCCACGCGATAAGATTTGAGCCATTTATCTCTCCTACTAGCTTTGTCTGTCCTTATCTTGACTTTACCTGTGTGATTAGATCTCGGCCATTCATTTCCTATTAACCTCATTCGTTGATCCACTCACCTAATCCCTCACAACATGATCTTCATCATTCATCTGCTTTGTTCCCTTGTTCGTCCATCCATTCACTTAAGCCTTTGTGATAATATCTCTACTATTCATCCTATTGGCTAACATTATTCACCTATCTATCTACATAATCTCTTGTGATCCAATCTCCTCTGTTCACTTTCCTTTCACCCAATTGATCCAACGGTTCTTATGCACTGTTGCTCACTTACATCCTCCTTTCACTAATTTTGTCCTCTGACTGCTCTTCCACTTGAAATCCAGGTTAGTTTAGTTCTTTCCTTACACCTTAGTCTATTTTTTATGCTCTTTACTTTTGCAACTTAGATAATTAGCATTAGATCATTACTATAGTAGAGTAGAACTCTCTTAGAATAGGTTTTGTCTCCTTCCATCAAAGAATTAAGATTCATTTAACCCTATAGAAGTATGGCTTGGAACACCTGGGTTTTCTTGCCAGATGAACCATGACAACAACCAGTATCTTCACTTTTACTTGTTCATATAGCACTATCACCTCCAATTTTTTACAAACCCTAGGTTGATAAGTAAAACTAGTAGGCCTGGGAGTTGCAGCATTATTGTTGCAATACTTAGGCTCATCACTCGTAAGGTTTGATTATAAAATATTTCTTGAACCCACCATTCATTTTTTGTTATTAATGAATTTATATTTCCATTTTTGACTTCCAATAACAATATGATGATTTAGAATTCCCATAACTATCAGATGATTTACTGATGGGTCTCGGTTGCTGACTATGTCGGCTGGACCCAAAATCTAACCCAATGTCAAGCAAAGTCCTCCCTAACTCCTCTGTTACGATTTCCTTTTTTATTTATTTAACGAATTGAGGTTAACAAACAATAATGTAAATTCAGTAAATAGATGTAAGTCATTTCTTCTAGTCTCTACAACAAATTTTATCTCTGAAGACTTATATAACAACACATAGTTTGTATCATTTCTTGAAATATTTCATAATTACATGCAACTAATCAACACAGGTAAAACAAGCTTCTGCAATACTTGTTGATTTCCATTTTTGTAATATTATCAAGTTAGCGGCAAGTCATAAACTCTTCTAAATGATAAACATATCAATTTTTTTTTATATCCAGTATATAGAGACTTACAATAAAACTTATTGCAGTGGATTAAAATAGTATTCTATGTACTATAGTTTACAAAATTAGAAGTACTTATCATTTTAAGGTCAGGTTGCCAAGAAATTTACAGAGGAGAAGAACACTCCTCCCAACCATTGAGAACGACAACCACCAATTCTCCCCCTGAACCAGGTTTCCATTTCCAAAACTATTCAGATCAAGAACCTTCACAGGTTCATCCTAGAACCACTTGGTCCTAACTAGGTATAGTTTAGGGCCCTTAGTTAGAGCACTAGGGCTTCATATAGAGTTCCATTGGCCAACCAAGTCAAGAATTCTATCTATTGGCAGCGTCCCGCCACTCTCTGGAGCATCCTGCTAAAGAGTTTTGTCTCTTTCCATCTCCTTATTTCTTTTGTTGCCTCAGGAATTTTCTCATACTCCCCTCCCTTACTTCTTTCCCATTTGAGATTATTTATCTCTAGGGAAAGGAGTAACTGTCCTAAATGTCTGGTAAGTGAAAACTTTTTACTCAATTCATTTCCCCATAAATTCCATGGCTTGCCATAACCAAATTTTAAATAAAATTAAAATAACTTAAAACATTTAAATTTCCCACTAGAGTTTCCACATAGCCCATGGTTTACTAAGTCACTGTACTAAAAGTAACTTAAATAGTTACTTTTCACTGAGGGGCATTACACATAATAGGAGAAAAATCAACACAATTCATAAGATGTGTATCAGAGGATGGGAAAGGAATATAATAAGACGATTTACCTAATGAGTGATGTGTGCCACACGAATTATTTGTGACATCATTGGTAATCACTGGTTTTTTGGAACATCCACCATCCTTATCTCTTGCACCAAAGAATATCTACCTTTGTGTCATACTTCGTCCACCCATTTGACATGGACACTGAGCCATAAGATGCCCATGTCATGGCATATGACAAAATGGAAGGGAATGCCATAAAGGTCCAGCCTTTGCTCCAGATGTGTGCCCTCCCCCTGAAGTTCGATGTTGTCTGGGAAGCCTCTGTTATATTCCTTCTCAATCAAGATCCAAGCAATTATTTTATCTAGGGCTCCCAAAAATTATGGGTTGATGCAAAGAAATCTTCCAATTTCATTTCCTATGTTCATGAATACTTGTCGAGTCCATAATTTGCTCAACAAGCCAGGAAATTTAACCCATATCAGCTTATTTTTATGTGTCGCCTTAAGGGGATTGAATCATGCATACCAAGAATGCATCACCAAGAAACCCCTCCCTTTAATCCATGTGAGTGCCATGATTCTTAATAAATTGTCCTAGCTGAGGAAATGGAAACTATACCTTTCATTCATCAAGCACACCACCAAAGGAATATAACGTAGAAGAGATTTCCATTTTGTTCCAACCCAATGCCTCAAAACAATTTCATCCAATTCAGGAAAATACCATTTACCAACAAGTGCCCTATTTTGCAAGCTGTTAATTGGGTCTATCAGAACATTATGGCCAAAATAGAGAACAGGCACCGGAGTGGAGATTTTCATAGATAAATATTGTTTCCAGGATCATATTACTCTTTTGTCATGTATGTCCCCATGTGAACTAGGGATTGCGTGTCTTCCACTTGGCAAGCCCATCGGGGTGCCCACCGAGTGCCAAGTATTAATGCATAAAGGACCACCATCCAGCTCTGACCCAAAAAATAACCAATGATTTGCTTCAACCTCAAGCGTGGCATAAATGAAATCCTCATGTGATGATCTAGATGACTCAAAAGGATCAATCATAGACACCATGCAATAACGGATGTACGGGTTGTGAAAATAGAGGATTAAATACAATCATAAAAGCACGTTGAGATGGTAGGTCAATTAATAGGTGTATCCTACTTAAATTGCTAATAGGAATGACTTGGGATCCCTAGTGATCAGGCACAATGTAATAATGCACACAACATTATACCCGCATACCACCAATCGAGGCTCACCACCATCAGATCGCAGTTCGAAAGGGGAAAGAATTAGATGAGTGCATATAAAATATTGGTTTCCCGATCCAGACCTACAACACTCAATTACCAATACCCAAAATGTTAGAAACAACTTGTCAGAGAAGAATGTGGATAGTGACCCAAGTCCATTCAATTAAGTGTACTCCCAATGCCCCCTTTCTGAATATTAAAATGTATTGAGAGCATTGTAGCTTATGAAATTTATGTATTAATTTTTTAAGACTAATAAATTCATTCATCGTCTTTTGTGTTCTTATTTGGCCTCTTCTCAAGGTGGGGAGGCTATAACCAAGGATATCATACATTTCATTTGTATCGGCTATAACCAAGGATAATAACCCATATGTTTCATTTGTATTTGACAACCATAAACTAATGCTAGCCTTATTTCATGAGTATTAAATGCTACATCTATTGGGTTACGTACCATATGTACTCTTAACTAGGTTGCCTGTGGGTCAGCAAATATCCTTCATTATTATAAAAACTTGTTGCCAAGTAATAAGAACATGTTTTTACGTGTCCAGATGAGGTGGCTCTATTGCTACTTGCCATCCCCATAGTGTGCACTTGTGTGATGGGAATGTAAGTAAAGCTAGTTCTTCCTTGGTGAGGAGAAACCGTGGTTTAGGGAAAGATTATCTATCAATATACTGATGGATCAAAAGAAACAAGAAACTTCTAAATAGCGGCACTTTGCTCTCCCAAAAGGGCGGAAAATTGGGAAATCACCTCCAAAGATAAATAAGAAAGATATGGGTACCAGTCTCTACCTACTATTGAGTAAATATCTAAATAAGATAAAACAACTCTACCAATCTAAACATAGATAAAGAAAGGGTTTATTGCAAACTATGTATAGATCATGGACTAGGGGATCATCCTCTTGCATTTGGTAATGAAACAGAGTAAGTGGGCCTCTACTGAAGGTCACAATAACCTAACCGATGGCCCAATATAACCTGAGTAAGCTTGACCTCCATACCTCTTAACCATATAAAACTATAAGTTTCAAATTGGAGTCCTTGAGGTCCAGTCTGGATGATATGCCCTAAAAATGGTGTTGGAAACAATTTTTGGTTTATAAGAGAAAGGCATCCATACCGCTTATTCACTCAAGGTTGGAGATCTTCCCTCAAAGCAAACTTAAAACCTAAAAAATGAGCCTCGAGATACGTGTATGTGTCATTAATTTCAACCTCCACCCGTCCAATGTAAGAATGGAAACTAGATCCAGAAAGGGTTTATTGCAAACTATGTATGGATGCTGAAATAGTGGATCATCCTCTTGCATTAATGATGCAGCATAGTAAGTGGGTCTGTACTCTTAGTAATAAGTATAATTTTGGATTTTGGATCATTTAATATTCTAGGAGAAATAACATAGAGAGGGTTTTCCTACTAAAGTGTCATTTATGTGTCTCATTCTCTTTTTCTTTCGAGATGCATTATTAACTTATTTACAAAAAAAATTGTGTAGATACTTTATATATATATATATATATATATATATATATATGACATTTTTCATGATGTTCCCATTTTTGGGTTCATGTTTCTAGCAGTACCCGTTTCAGAAACTTCCAGATGCTTCAGGGTTTCGTGCAAATTAGGTTTAGGGGAAATAGATGATTTTTCTCTAAAAGTGTTGCATGCATATGTTGGTTCCTTTAATTTTGAAGTGATGGAATTCAATGAGGCAATAAGCTACTTCTTACAATGATTTAGATTACTTGGAGAAGCACATAAAGTTGATTGCATCATAGAAAAATTTGCAGAGCACTATTGTAAGTGCAACCCAAAGTTTTTCACCAACATAGACACAATTTATGTGCTTTCATAATTTGTTCTCATGTTCAACATTGATGCACATATTCTAATGATGAATAATAATCCATGCCTTTTTCATCTCTGTAATTAGTTGGTAGTTCTAATGGAGCATCATATCTCAAATTATTTTGGAATCATCCTTTGTCCAACTACCTCTTTCCTAACTAGCAGTGTTATTACAAATGTCAAAGGAATATTTCATAGGGAAGAACTCAGGTATATATGATGAAAAATATTTACCAGATGACCATATGTGATTCTTGTATGATCGTATTGTGAAAAATGAAATCAAAATGAAGATGATAATTTGATGCCACAAAATAAACTTCCATAAATGCAAACATAATCTTAGATCTAGATAGTATACTAAATATTGTAATTTGTAATAAGGGGAAGAGAAAGGTTTGGAAATGAGTGGTGCAATTCTCATCTACTGTACTGGTGGTGTGCTTCTCATCTGCTTGTACATCACCTCCTTTTCCTCGTCACGAAGCCCTCCCGAATGGTTGGTACCCAGTGAGATTTTCCCTCTAGAGGCCCGCTCAGGTCAGTAGAGTATCAAACCCACATATGTGAGCACTTATGTAATTCATGGGTTCTCTTTTATGCATATTAGTGGTGATAGTCCCCTAATCTTCCATTCGTCTAGGGGAAGGGGAAGTCATTTGAATGATCTATCTATGGAACATAGTCAAAAGATACCATTTTCAAGAAAATTCTTGAAATGAATAGTTGTTTGTAAACCATTGATTTTTCAAAAATGGGAATGAACTTCTGATACTAGTGAGCATTCTTACTTTATATTATCTTTGAGTCCATGTTGGCCCTTCATTTCTAGGTAGTTTTACAACATTGTCAGGCTTGGTGAAATTCAACAAGATCTTGATGAGTGAATCCTGACTTAAATTGCCTTGAATAGTTTCAAAAATCCTGACAAAAAGTATACAACATATATTTTGATCGCTATAAGACATAAATTAACAAAGTACTAAAAAAAATGTAAAATCATGTGTTTTCAATCTTGACCTATAACGCCAAGATTTAGCTACATATGATCAATTTTTTTCTCATTGTTTATTTTGATTCCAAAATAAACAACTTGAACACCTTTACGTGACTCATAATTTATTTCCTACCAATGGAACTTGTGATAGTGAGCAATGAAAAAGGCCAATTGGTACAATTTTCATGTCATAAGCAAGAAATTAACAATGACACTTCTTAGAAGAGTATAGCCTATAGAGACAGTTTTTGTCCCGCACTAATTACAAAATGTTATAGCATGAGAAACAAGAATGATTTCTTGGAAATTCAACATGGAAACAAACTTTAGAGAAAATTGTTATTTTTCATACCACCATAAATGGTAAACCCAATCCAATTGTGGTTCCCAATTCTAGCATGCTTGTCTATTAAATACTCTGTTCTCTTAATGGTTAAAGGTGAAACACTAGCTGGATGCAACTTGTGTTAGAATGAAGCTCGATAATTTATCCAAGTCATGCTCAAGTCTCAACCTCATCATATATTTGGAACCCAACATTACACACACATGACTAACATTAGACATAGCAAGTCAAAGCTCCACAGATTAGAATACATTTTATAGAGATGCAAATTTGATATTGAATATTCCCTTTATCTTGGTCTTGAAACATTATTCTTCATATTCATAAATCTATGATTATGCTTGATCTCAAAAATAAGAGGGTTGTTGTGATTGAGCACATGCATTATTTTATGAGGAGGTGATTGATATGCATTGATCAATAGATTTAGAGAAGACAAATCTCAAATCTAGAGAGCAGGCTTCAGAAATGACCACCAAGCCATTTACTAAGCCTTTTCATTTGTTTCTATTGTTTTCTATTTTTCTCTTGGTTTTAATGGATGGTTAAAACTGCTTTGAAAATGGAAGAAAAGAAAAGTAGACAGATACTGTAATTTAGTATTCTGTTGTTTAGGAAACCCATTCTATTTGGAAGAAATCTCCCTTGAAAAAGTGGTAGTTATATTTAACTTAGAGAAATTCATTTTTGTGGCCACGGCTCATCAGTTGTTCTCTCCAAAAAATTCAAGTTGATTAATTTTCTCAGCAAAAAGAACCATGAAATTCTAAACTTCTTCTCTATTTGGATGAAAATTCATACTGTGCTTATGGGGTGTTTTGAAGAAATTGTAAAATTATGGTTATCTTTATATAGATTTGGTTCTCTAATGCATACATTTTATCATGCAGAAAACTTGTGAGATATGTCTTAATACAATGAAACCAAGACATGGCTATGCCTTAGTCATTACAAAGTGTTCCCACACTTTCCACTTTGCTTGATTGCTTCCAATGTGAAGCATGGAAATAGGGTGTGTCCAGTTTGTGGAGGGAAGTGGAAAGAAGGTCCCTTACAAGGGATTCATTCAAAACTAGTGCATTGCAGAGCATGAATAAGTCCTTTGAATTGGCAACAAAAGAAAGATGTTAGATGAAAATTTAACCTCGTTTTCCACCTTCTCATCCCCCACATCCTGAAGTTGCAAGAAATGTTATAGACCTTGTTCTTTTTGCTAATGATGAACCATTGGAGCACCGGTCTAGTGGAGAAAATGGGTTAGGTGCAGAAAATGGGAATGAACCTGCTATGGTTGAAATTGAGATACCAACAAGAAATTCACAGGCTACAGATTCAAGAGGAAAATTGGCACAAAGAAGTGGAGGGATTCAAGGAAGAGAAGTTGATAGTACATTTTTACAGTGAAAAATGTTTCCTAAGTTTTCTGGAATTCCATGCTCAGATTTTTGTGAGAAGTTCAGTGTCCCGGTACATCTAGTGCAAAACATCAACAAAGCCAAAGAACTTGGAATAATGGAAATCCATCGCAAACCCTTGATATGCCTAGAGATTGAGCCCCCATTGATCTTTGAATTCTTCTTGATATTAGTGGAAGCTTGGAAGGCACAAAATTGGCACTATTGATGTGTATTATGGGCTTCGTGATTCATAGTCTTGGCCCCATGGACAACCTTTCAATCATTGTCTTCTCATCAACTGCTAGGTGTTTGTTTCCTCTATGACATACGTCTTAGGAGGGCCAGAAGATTGCTTTACAAGTAGTGAATGGCCTAGTGTCTACTCATGGAACCAACATTGTTGAAGGATTGAAAAAGGGTGCCAAAGTGCTGCAAGACCGGTGTGAGAAGAACCCTACTTGTAGTATCATTTTACTCTCAGATGGGTCAGACACCTACAATGTGGGAAACCACATGTAGGTTTCCATCTTCTCAAATTGTAGGAGGGTTTTCGATTATCAATGCTTGTTTCCAGGCTCAATAACGCAAACCTGTAGAGCACCGTAACATATAGATCCCTATACACACTTTTGGATTTGGGACGGATCATGATTCAACATCCATTCACTCCATATCAGGGACTTCTAGTGGCACCTTTTCCTTCATTAAGACATAAAGTATTATTCAAGATGCTTTTTCACAATGCATTGGTGGTTTGCTAAGTGTGGTGATTTAGGATATGTAGTTTATTGTCACATATGCAAGTATAAGAGTGCAATTGAGTGCCATACAAGTAGGAAATAATTTAGGAAATATTCTAGATGATGGGTAGACGGTATTAGTAAAGTTTGGAGACTTGTATGTAGAGTAGGACATAATTCTTTGTTCATGTTAAGCTTCCTCCAGTTAGAAAACCTAAAGAGAGAACCATTATTAATGAAATGAAACTATTTAAAGTTATTTGTTCTTACAAGGATGCTACTTCATAAGAAATTATTCAGACACAAGTGACAAAACTATTTATTCAATGTCATGAATATGGTAGCAGTAATGAATAAGCTATATGTCTTAAGGTTGATAATCAAAGAAACAAATTGTGCACTACAAAATTCATAGCAGAAGCTAGAGCACTTGTAGATGGGTGATTTCACAGGTGGCCAGCCTGTATTGGGGATTCGGAGAAGGGATTTGCAAGCATCCCAAGGTTTTATGGATCAATTATCAGTTGTTTTTCAAACCTTGAGGCTTCTAAGAATTGAGGGCCTTAAATAGGGCTACACTCTTTTCCCCATCTTAATCAAGATTTACATTGAATCATGAGCTTGACTAGTTTCTAAGGGAGATGACACATGCCAATCAAGAGTGCATTTTACATCATGTTCTAAGTACTTATTCTCATCAATTGATTTGGACTTAATTGCTTCCTATCCTGAGAGTCTTCACAACTTGATTTGTTAGCTTTCCATTTATAAGATAGGGTTGTTAATCTTAGTAAGGCTAAGAATACGTTTTTTAGTGCAACCAAAGATACTATGTATTGGTTTCATTTCTCCAACAGAGGAGAACCAATTAAGTTCACCCTACCTATTGTTGTTTAGTTATTTAGGTGTCCAATTTTCAAGGCCACCAATCAATTTGGGACCAACTTCTCAAATGTGGTTATGCAAGGAATACACTTCTTTAGTTGTTTTGGAAAACCACAACTTCCAATTTCATTTTCAAGGCATCCTTCAATGATGGTACTCTTTCACTGTCTTGCTAGACCAATTGTATTGGGTGGATCAAAGATCTAATTACACTGAGGTTGGGTGAGGCCAGTTGACCACTTATTAAGAGTTGATCAGATGATAGATCAACCATCATGCTCCACCAGATGATTAGATATAAGCACACAGTTCCACATGCCATTATACAAGTTGATTTAGGCCTCACCCATCTAAACTAGAGATTTTGTTCAAGCTTACCTCTTACCTATACGACCTTTAAAATCTTAGAGATTTGGCCTTTCGTGAGGATAGACACCCCTATATGGCTCTTTCATCTTCCAAGGAGAATGATTCACATCCTTCTCAAAGTACATGGAGGAAAGAATGCTAGTATTTTAAATTTTTTGAGGTATCCACATTGTTGTAGTCTACAGTTATTTTCATTAGTTGTCTTCCTCCCTACATGTCCTCTTTGAATCTCCGCATATGCCTTTTTTGAAGGCACAACTCAATCGTGCAGTAGGCAGTATCTATAGGTATTTCATTTAGGCAACAGGGACCTCCCTATGCCACCACCCCCCACCACCCACTCAACAACCCTCTCATCCACTCAATCCTATGTTTGCATTCAAGGCTAAGACCTTAATAAGAATCTTAGAGGTAATTCTTATTCTACCAAATTACCTACAATAACACCGGTCTCGTGACTTTAGGATGAATTAGCAAGTGAACAGGGAGAATTTATAGGAGTCCTAAAGGAAGCCTCTAAAAGGTTAAGATAATAGATTGACTATTTAGTATGCAAAAAAACAATATGGGAGGACATTACGAAGAAAATCTAGGCTATAAATCATAATTCTTGCCATTCTCATGATGTTGTAAGTGGGACCTTAGGCTCCTCCAAGAACAAGAATTTTCCTCTAGTTCATCCTAAACTAATCTAAGATTACCTACAGAAGGGTCTTGACAAGGACCTGGGATTTACTGTTTACTGTTCCTATCCCTCGGGTGTTGCATGTCATAGAAAGAGCATTGGTATTATCTCAGCAAGCTGGAACGAAAGTGGATGGTTAGTTGGAGGTTTAGAAGGAAGTGGAGTAGTGACTTGGCACTCATTGAAGGGTTCTAAAGCCTAAATACAGTCTCAATCAGAGTTTCCTGAAGTAGGACCTATTCAAGTTGAGCATCAAGGAGGGTTTCCAAGTTGCAAGGATTTGATTCTTCTCTCTGGATCCAATGGAAACCACTGCTTTTGTCTTCCATTCAATCTAAGGAGAAAGTCTTGTACACGCCAAAAAAGACACTTCCTACAATTCATGACTGGAAGCAATTTAGATCCTCCAATAAAAGGACATAGTCTGGTAGGAGGAGGCATATTGTGGTGAAGACAACTCTGTAGCAGGTTCAAAATTGACTTCTTAGACAATGTAAATCCCAATAAGTGTAGAAAACATAACTAATTTAAGTTGTGACTCATGGTTCAATTAATTGACATTTTGAGATTTGGATTTAACTTGTGGTTCATACTTCTCATCAATGAGGAATTGAAGTTGTTTGACTTCAATTTCATCCTATGAATATGTGTTTATATGATGTTGAGTAGTGTATTGCCAAAAACTATTGTATTGATGTTTATTATTCTAGACACCTTTTTTCATTGTAATCACTAAAGATAGAGTAGAAATTCTGAATTAAAATTTAACCACTGTAATAGAAAAAGAAAGGTTAATTATCAAGAAATTATACAGTGAATTATTATAACACTATACAATAGTATTAGTTTTAGGGGTGCATTATTGGATTTATTGTGTTAAAATGTTGTAAAAGAAGGAGAAATTTTCTTGAAAACTACAGAAGAATTAACGTAGAGCATTATATAGAGGTAAAAAAATCAAATTAAAAATATGCAACCTAGATACCTGCAAAAAAAAACTAGCTTAGATTGTTTTCTACTAGTATTAATATAAATGTGGTTTCTTTGTGTTAGCTTAATGTTGTTTTGTACTAGTATTAATCTAGATGGGGTTTCTTTGTATTAGCTTAAGGTAAATATATAGATCTATCTCATTAAAATGAGGATTGTGGTTCGATTTCTATTTGGTTGTTTCTTTCTTGATGCTCCATAAGTTTCTAAAGTCTTGATAGTTGTTTAGTTCTCCTTTTAAAACTTATAAGTTCTTTTATTTAATGGTATTCATGTTTTTCAAACATAAATACTAATATCAAGATCTTGTAATTTATTTAGTATTTGAGAAGATGGCCTCTTCCTTAGTAAACATGACAACATTTTCCATGTCTACCTCATTGGGCAACATTCGAAAGGAGAGGAAGTTGCGTGTAGTGTCTAATAATTATGGAACACAATTGTCTTATCTTTTAGTTTTTTCCCCCATTTCTTTTAATCACTTAAGAAAAATATGGACTCTGATACTACACACCAAAGAGTAGGTAGTTAATACAAGAGTGATGGAAAAGGAGTTGTACTTCAACTAGGATGGCTCAATGACAAAAAAATTGCAGGTCAGAGAAAAATGCTTATTTAAAGGAAGGTCACATGCATGTAAAGCTTCTCTCTCAATGATCTTTCCTTGTCCACTTATTTGACGTTAATGTGTAGTTTTAATTTTTGTGGAGGGTTGTTTTGACATATAATCCCTCATTCATTTGCACTCTTACTGAAATCCAATTATAATTGTCTTGCAGGCAGGTGTAAACAAACTTGTTGATCTTCTTGGAGTCACCTTTGGACCGAAGGGCATAAATATTATATTCGAGAGCAAGTATGGTTCTCCAAAACTAGTAAACAATGGCATGATTGTAGCTAATAATGTAATTTGTAGATGTGTGTTCTGGTTTTACTTTTAATGTTGTACTAGTTTCCCCTTGCTAAATGTTGGGTGTGGACCATGATTATCCTATGTATTCAAAGGTATCACCGCATTAGATCCCAGTTCATAATCGGGTGGCAAAGCTGTCCATAGAATATACGCTTCAAGGGGGTCCAAGTGATGTGGTTGCAACCTTTGGGAGCCCCCCCCAGTGGGGGGATTAGGGGTAGAACCCTCAAAGCTAAAAGTAGATGTAAAATTACCTTGTAAAATGTTGTAATTTTGTAGTCAATCCGGGTCATTCATTATGCAAAGATCTGATGGTAGAAGTTATGTTTAATTTAGGGCTTTTTTCCCTAGAAGCAACCCCTCACTATGAATGAGAGAATTATATTGCATCTATCTAGATATATATTCTAAGTGAGGAAGAGAGAGGAGATTGAGAGCAAAGAGGGAATCACAGTGGATCTGTTGTAGATTGCACCTCTTCAGTTTGCTAGATAATATAAAATGAAGGTCTGGCTATTTCTCCATGGAAGTAGTCTAAACTGGGTGAACCATGTATATTTGTGTCTCTCTTCTTTTATATGTTCTCTGTGTTTATCATTTTTGCAATATACTTTATGTGTTCCATTGTTTTGTAATATATAATTTTCTAACAATTGGTATCAGAGCCAAAGGTCTATTTGGTTGATAAACTCGTAGGAGAGAAGGGTTCCTGGTTCGAGTGGGAGCAATGGAAAAAAATGGTACATTTAGGATTGAAAACTTTAATGACTAAAACTACCAGTTTTGGAAGATACATATGGAATATTATCTGTATCAGAGAGATTTGTACCACCCATTGAGTGGAAAGGCAAGGAAACCGATGAGTATGATAGACATGGAATGGGATATTGTTGACAAAGAGGCACTTGGAACAATACGGTTGTGCCTAGCGACATCGGTAGTGTTTAATATTTCAAAGGAGATGACAATAGAGGGCTTAATTTAGACATTGGCCAAACTATATGAAAAACCCGAGTTTATTTAATATGAATATGTTAGAAGGTGGATCTTTTGCTGATCATTTAAATGAATTTAATACAATTACCAGTCAGTTAAGTTTTGTAGTGGTAACTTTTGATCATGAAGTTAGGGCTCTGTTATTTTTGTGCTCATTGCGAGAAAGTTGGATTGGTTTATTTATGGACATTATTAACAATGTCTCTAGGTCTAGTACTTTAAATTTTGATGATGTTTTCAGTGCAATCCTTATCGAGGAAATGCGACAAAAGGGTTCCTGTGAGACATCAGGTAATGGTTTGACTGCAGAGACTATGAGAAGAGAAATGGAGAGAGGAAAGAGCCCAAGATATCGCAGTAAGTCAGGAAAAGGCAGATCCAAGTCCAGATTGAGGATAGTCTACTAGAAATGCAAGAAGAAAGGACACTTGAAGAAAGACTACAAGTATCGGAAGGGAAAAGAAGGAGATGCACAACAAGAAAACAATCATGAAGCGAACGTGACACATGATGTGTTGCAAGATGCTTTGATTCTTTATTTAGAAAATATTATTGATGCCTCGGTGGTAGATTCAGGGGCCTCATTCCATGCCACACCTAATAGGAAACATTTTCATGATTGTGTTCAAGGAGATTTTGGACAAGTTCGATTGGGTGATGATAAACTGTGTAAAATCATTGGAATGGGTACAATTTTCATAAAACAGCAGAATGTAAATCAATTGCAATTGAAGGAGGTAAGGCATGTTGTAGATCTGAAGAAAAATATGATTTCAATAGGGTAGTTGGGAGGTGAAGGTTGGATAATTAATTTCATAGATAAACCTAGAAGGTCACTAAAGGAGCCCTGGTAACAACAAAATGAGAAAAGGTTGGTACATTATATTTATGCAATTTAATTTCTAATTATGTTAATTCATTAATCTATACAAGAGATGATATGACATTGTGGCATCATAAGCTTGAGCACATGAGTGAGAAGGGAATGCGGATTCTTCACTCAAGAAATTTGTTGCGAGGTTTAAAGCGTGTAAATTTAAAATTATGTGATAATTCAGTTTATGGAAAATAGAAGAGAGTCAGATTCCTTTTAGTTGGAAAAGAAAAGAAGAGCGAGAAATTACAGTTTGTGCATATAGATGTATGGGGACCTTCTCAGGTATCATCTCTTGGTGGATTTTGTTATTATGCTACTTTTATTGATGGTGCAACTAGAAAAACCTAGATTTATTGTATTCGAAATAAATATGATGTATTGGATACTTTCAAGAACTCGAAAGATTTGGTTGAAAATGAGACACCAAAAAAGTTGAAGTGTCTGAGATTAGACAATGGAGGTGAATATTCCAGAAAAGAGTTTGATAGGTATTGTTCAGAGAATGGAATTCGTAGAGAGAAGACAGTTCCAGGAACACCACAAGAAAATGTTGTGTCAGAAAGGATGAACATGACAATCATGGAGTGTGCAAGGTGCATGAGATTGCATGCAGGATTCCCTTTCAAATTTTTGGCAGATGTTGTACATAGCATTGATTATCTAATAAACAAAGGGCCTTCAAGCTCCTTGGATCGTGGTATTCCACAGGAGTCTTGGACAGGTAGAAAAGTAAACTACTCATTTTTAAAAACTTTTGGTTGTGAAGCCTTTGTCCACATTAATAAAGAAAATAGAACAAAGTTTGAGGAAAAATCAAAGGAATGTTCCTTTATTGGATATGGTGTTAATGATTCTGTTTATCTCTTTTATGATTATGAAAAGCACAAAATCATTAGGAGCAGAGATGTCATATTCAATGAAAAGGTTTTGTATAATGATCAACTATAGGAAAATAAACAAGGAAAATAAAACAGAGAATACACAATGCTTATGAGATCATAAAAAAGTCATGGTGACTAAAAATCATAATGATCAACAACCAGAACAACAACCACAATAGCACCATTCACCTCAAACACTTGAAAGTTGTGTTAGAAGATCTGCCCTTGTGTTGAAAGAGGCACCTATTGTTAAAATGACTTCAATCAGAACTATTTTAAGTCTAGTAGCAGCTGAAGATTTGCATCTTGAGCAGTTTGATGTAAAGACAACCTTTCTCCATGGGGATTTGGAGTAAGAGATATATATGCAACATCCACAAGGATATGTAGTAAAGGGAAGGAGAAACTAGTGTGCAGGTTGAAGAAGAGCTTGTATGGCTTAAAAAAGGCTCCAAGGCAGTGGTATCTAAAATTTGATAGGATTATGTATGAACAAGGTTATTTTAGATGTCACTATGATCATTGTGTTTATCTCAAAAGAAAAAATGATGGAAACTATATTATATTGTTATTGTATGTAGACAACGTGCTTGTCACGGGTGCTAACATGAAGGAAATTAATGTGCTCAAAAGAAAATTGGGGAACTCGTTTGCAATGAAGGATTTGGGTGTTGCGAAACAAATCCTTGTTATCAGAATAACTAGAGATAGGAAGAATCACAAATTAACATTTTCTCAAAGTGAGTACATAGAAAAGGTGTTGAAAAGGTTTAATATCGTGAATGCAAAAATAGTTAGTATAGCTTTGGTTAGCCATTTCAAATTAAGGAGGAGTGTCCCAAGACTCAGGAAGAAATGGCTCCTATGTCTAAAGTTCCATATGCATCAATAGTTGGAAGCTTAATGTATGCAATGATTTGCACAAGGCCTGATATTGCACATGAAGTGGGAGTTGTAAGAAGGTACATGAACAATCCAGGAAAGAACATTGGATGGCAATGAAGTGGATTCCCAGGTATTTGAGAGGTACCACAAATCATGCTTGATTCTTTGGTGGTTCAAACTTGACTCTACGTGGATATGTTGATGCAGATATAACTGGTGATAGAGATAACAGGAGGAGTACAACAATGTATGTGTTTGCTATAAGTGGAACAACTATCAGTTGGGTCTCAAAACTGCAAAGTGTTGTTGCACTCTCAATAATGGAAGTAGAGTATGTTGTTGCTATAGAGGCTAGTAAAGGAATTATTTAGTTACAAAGGTTTCTGGATGAATTTGGTAAGAGGCTAGAGTTTGGTAGGTTATACAGTGACAATCAAATTGCCATACATCTTGCAAAGAACTATGCATTTCATTCCAAGACTAAACATATATAGCTCAAGTACCTTCATATGGTCAGCGTTGGAAGATGGATAGTTGAAGATGGAAAAGATACACACTAGCAAGAATCTTGCAAATAAGTTAACCAAAGTTGTAGTTAGGGAGAAACTGAGAGTCTCCATAGTTTCAATTGGTCTTCAAATATGATGAAGAAGATGAGAAACAACCAGGTCCAAAGTGGAGTCATTTTCTGGCAAATGAAGTAGCGATGGAGTTGCTATAATCAGTATCCAAGTGCAAGATTGTTGGGCGTGGAGCCTAATTATCTTTTGTATTCAAAGTCATCGCCACATTGGACCCTAGTTTATAGCCTGTAAGCTATATGCTATAGGGGATGTCCTGGGGAGGCCGAATGTGACCTTTGCAAGCCCCCCCTGGTGAGGGTATTGGGGGTAGCACCCCCAAGCTAAAATTAGATGTAAAATTTCCTTGTAAAATGTTGTAATTTCATAGTGCAACTGGGTCATTCATTAGGCAGAGATCTGATGGTAGAAGTTATGTTTAATTTAGGGTTTTTTCCCTAGAAGGCAACCCCTCACTATACATGAGTGAATTGTATTTCGTTTATATAGATATGTATTCTGAGTGAGGAAGAGAGAGGAGATTGAGAGTGAAGAGGGAATTACACCGTATCTACTATAGGTTGTATGTCTTCAGTTTCTTGGATGATATAAAAGGAGGACTAGTTGTTTCTCCATGCACGTAGCCCAAACTGGGTGAACCACGTATATTTGTGTCTCTCTTGTTTTATGCATTTTTTTTGTTTATATTTTTGCAATATAATTTATGTGTTCCATTGCTCTATAATATATAATTTTCTAGCACTAAATGTCTTAGATCTCGTAGGAAAATTTGCAAACTGAAAGGTCAAAGACAATATCTTTGTTACTTAGCAGTTTCCTTGGCATATGGACTAGTGACCTGAGAGTAATGAATGAAGAATTTCACAACTCAAGACAAAGAGTTGTGGCCGAGTCAACTTCTATTATAATGGACAGTCTAATGAAATGTATTTCAATGCCACGGTTTCATCTTTTTGACATAGAGTTAGAGGACCCAGTTGAAAATATTTGGGCCAAGTTGGTAAGACAAGCTACAACAAAGACAAATAACTTAGTTGGGGATGGAACTACCGCATATGTTTCACTTGCATAGGGTTTAATAAGTGAAGGTGTAAAGCTAATTATTTTCCACTAGTATTGGTTTAAGATCTATTCAATTTCGTAGGGTTTTATGGTGTTTATTTTTTTAGTGTTGGTTGGGGATTTAATGAGTTTAAGATTGTTTTTGAGCGAAAAAAATTGTCATCAAGTATTCAAGAATTTTGATCCTTTTGCCAATTGTTATGAGTTTGTTAGGAAGAACCCAACAAACAAAGATTGTATCTTAAATTTCTAAATCATAATTTGAAATGAAACCTTTTTGTTTAAGTCGTTGGAGTAGGTGCAAATCAAATTCAAATTACTAGGGAATTAGCATGATAGAAAAGGGCTTTCTTTCAGAACTCAAAAGTCTATCAAAGAAGGAAAATCCTCATATTTTGAGTAGGCTGGTTTTCTATTTTTCTAATGGTTTGGAGTTGCATCTAATTGAATTAATTAGTCAGCTAAGGTATTTTTGGTTGCAAAATGTTTTTCATTCTTCATACAATATTTGTCTTAAGGAATACATTGGGTTGTTTGGTCTTTCTAGATATGTAATAGTTGTATACTTGTAGTTGTTTAATCTCATGGTTGAGGTGCACTTTTATTATGGAAATAGTTGATGCAGCATTATCATTTAATCCTTACTCCAGAGTATGTTGAGGAGTTTCTTGTGAAACATTTATATTTTTGGAAATTTTGTTATGTGTGAATGGTTGCACAAGTTAACATTTTGTAATCTATGTTATTTTCTAGGTTGAAGACAATGGAACGTTGAGGAGTTTCTTATGAAACATTTGTATCTCTAGAAATTTTGTGATGTGTGAATGTTTACACAAGTTAGCACTTCGTAATTTGTATTATTTTCCAAGTTGAAAACAATGAATTAGTAGATGTTTCTTCAGTGAGTGTTGTGAATAATTACGAAATAGGAAGAGCAATACCACAGGCTATGAGGAAAGTTGGAATAAATGTGTGGTGACACTTGAAAAGGGAAAAAGTGCATAAAATAATCTATATTTTGTGGAGGAAATTCAATTCTATCAGGGTTATATTTCTCCACACTTTGTGATAAACAGTGAGAAGATGTTCGTGGAATATGAAGATTGCAAAGTAATTGATGCAAAAGAAGTTTCTTCTAGTGTCTTCATTGTGTTTTTATTCATTTTTTTCTTCATAATGTGAGAGAGAATAATCGAAAATCACACTATTTTTAAATTAAACCCTCAATCTTTCATCACCATACACACTTGACATAAATGTAGGTCGAACATCGATGTTTTGCTAGAATGTGGCATAAATGTAGGTGGAACTTTGTCATTTTGCAAGGTTCGAGATAGGTAGAAACCCAGCTAAATTCAGAAGATTAGCTAAAAATAGGTTGTTAACAATTAGAGTTGGAAAATACTATTCTTACCCAAACATTTCCTTTGAGTTTGAGTATGAGTGAAGCGTCTAGCAGATCTATTGAAGCATGGTTCCTTAGTGTATGAAAATGACAATTTGTGTGTAGGATCCTCCTAGCCAAGAGGCTTGTATAAAATGTTCTTGATAATGATAAGGATACTCAAATTTAATAATAAACCCTTTTGGAATTGTCTATGTGATATGATTAGTCTAAATATTGTAATTAAATATATGGGTTGGAGACTTGTTGGGTGATCTTATCAAACTTTGATCCATAATAACTTTTTGGAGAGATTGGCAGTTCGCATATAATCTGAAAAGGCTTGCTACTTTACCTCATGATTTATCTCTCTATTATGTCGTGGTAGTTTTCTTCCACTCAACAAATTTTGTACTTTTTGGGCCATGGAATATCTAAGAGTTGCAATGGAAGACAAGAGGAACATAAGGAATTGAGGAAATTTATTTTTGAAATTGCATGCGGAGGGATTTCAAAGTTTGGAATAAGATTTCTAAACATGAATGGAAATTTCTATTTTGCTATCAGTATTATTGTTATGTTATTATGCCTCATATGCTATCGCAAATTGGTTGGTTGTTATTATGTACTTTAATGACATAAGAACTAAAACAAGAGTCAAATTTCCTTCTAGGAAATTGAACAATCTAGTAGATACCAAAAATAAGTATTTACGAGATTGTGCATCAGTTGAGCTTTATGCTACTGGTAAGCAGCGTGAGGTGTGAAATTTTGGAAAGTAAAAAAAGAGACCTTTAGATCCCATTCCCAAAAAGTTACATTGGGAATTTAATCTTTTCAATAACCACTTCTACTTATGAAAGTTGATAAGGAGGGGTGTTACAACATCAACTCTATTGAAATATGTAATTTTTTTTTGTTTGAAATTCATCGTATAGCTCCAATATATATATATATATATATATATATAATATATATATAATATATATATATATAATATATATATTATATATATATATAATATTATATATATATATATATATATATTAAATCAATGGCTATAAATGTAATTTTAAGGATTTCCATAACTCTTCACATAATTCTTTAAAGTGTGCTAGCTCAATGGAAGAGCATTTTCCTTAAAAGTAAGAGGTTAGTGGTTCGATTCCACTACACGCTAACATGAATTAATCAATGATTCTGTAGTTTATTTTTAATTAAATGTTTTTTATATCGATTTATTTCAATGGTGAGATATTTCTAGATTCATTATTCTATATTGTCTCTAAAGAGACAAAAGTGATATTTCAATCATTTTTCTCATCTCTAGAGAGACATTGGCTAGTATTAAAGACATATTGTCTCTAATCTAAATGTTGTCTCTAGAGAGACAAAAATGAAATTGTCTCCTAATAGACAATAATGCTTGTGTTATATATTATGTTTATAAAGACAATATTTTTGAACAATAATCTTTAAGACAATACACAAGATTTTTTTCTTAAGTTAAGACAATTTACCCAACAAATGTCTCAAATATTATCTTAAAACTCTCTTTTATGTATTAATGTGAACTTTGAATTTAAGGGTATCAAAAAAAATTATTGCATCGACTATGGGGAAAATGGCATCATTATAAATTCTTTCTTACATATTAACATTGCCTTGTGATTTTTACAACATGTTCCTTTTGTAACCTCGACCAAGGTCGTACCCGGAAGGAAGTGAATGCCTCTCTATTTACGTCGTTGTAATATCTTTTCAATCTAACTGAGTGGAGCCATTTAGCTTCGCTCTATTTCATGAAATGCCTTTTCATTATTAGGGTACTTGAGAGAGAATTGAGTATTGTTACTTAAGTATAAGTGGAGTCTTTTAGTTGGTATTTGGTTAGGTTATTGGAATAAGTTAAAGATGGAAAAATAAACTTGTATTTTGATTTTTGAATGTATCATTTCATATGGTTATTAATGAGAATTGAAATTTGCTCAAATTTTGTAAGTTGTAAATGATTTGTTAAGTTCTAAATGCTTTTTAAAATTTTTATGCAATATAGATTGGATTACTTTCTTAAACTTGTAATTAGAACAAATTTTTGGTTTATTTCAAATATTGAGCAAAAGCTATACTAAAAAGACACAATATATAATAGGTACACATTTAAATATTTTACTTAAATATTTTAAATGTTACATATTAATTTCATATTACATATTAATTTCATACTAAAAATTAAATGAGTTATATATGACTGTAATCTCACTTATACATTAAAAGACTTTTTTTTTCACTTTGTAGAATCTATTTATGAATTCGAAAATATATTTTAAGCAACAAAAAATCACATTCTTAGTTTAAATTGTATCCTATTGGAAGTTATTTCTTCAAAAATTGAGACTACATTGAAACATTATTATGTTTCTTCAATAAGTGAGACTACATTGAAATATTATGATGGTCAATGTTAAAATATTTTTTCGTTTACATCCTCTCTATATATATGCTTCAATTTGACATTGAAATATATTTGTCAACTTGCATATTTCGAAACTTTGTTCGATATATGTAGTGAAATATTTTTAAAGATTTTATTTAACTCATGTACTAGAATACTCAAAGTGAAAATATATTTTTCTTTAGAAATTTATTCCTCAATAAAATTGATACAAAGTTATTATATTTTATATGGACATCAAAATGGAAGGTAAAATTGTTTACTTTTTTTTTTTAGTTTAACTTATTCTGCAAGTATGACAGTGATATGTATATCCAAAAATTTTATAGTTAAAGCTTTTAAAACATTTGAAGTAGTATCAATTTAAAATTTGGCCTTTTTAGATATATGTTTTTTTTTCAAAATCCAACAAATATTTTCTTTGATTTACAAGTTTAAGTTATGTACTCTATAGAACATTAAAAAATACAACTTAAACAATGAAAATTTGACCCCTCTCAATTCATGTTAAATCCATGCTTAAAATGAATTATTAAATACAATGAAACCCTTAATCTTGGGTGAATTCTCTCTGATCCATATAGAATACTTATTAGTGAATGGTGGTGATGACAATATAATTTTTGTTTGAAAAAATACTTAGTTTATATTTAAAAAATAAAGTAAATGGATGCATCACAAATATTATGAAGATTATAAGATTATATAGATATTATGTTATTTATTCACTTTTTATAATTAATGAATTTATTCATTCTCATATTTACAAGTATTTGAAATTTTGATATTTACAAGTTTATTCATTTAAACTTATATTTATTCATCTATTCTTTTAATGGCTAGAAAGGATAAGAGGCTCATTAAACACTCTATTATGAGAGATGTGTTATTTTCTTTGTGGTCAACTATAATACACCTTCAACCTTATGTGAAAAAATATATATTTAATTTAGTATTTAACTAACCCTTTCACAATAAATAAGTTGGGGTCTTTCGTAATGGTTTTGAGGAAGTGATGGTTGGTCGGTCTTACAAGCAATTCTAGAGTCCTAATGAGCTCTTCCTCTATGATAACTTTAATTTCTAGAATGTTGATATAATAGAGGAAATGTATTGTTGATAGTTTCAAGGACTACACCAAGCTCAAGGGTGTTGGTGTGGGTGTTGGTGTTGATGATTAAGGGAAATGTATCTTTCATATCTTGAAGGATGACACGAAGCTCAAGGGTGTTGGCTTTGATGATTACTTCTACGAGTTTGAATACAAATTTGCCACATGTCCTACAATCCTCACTACCAATGGTGAAAGATGCAAACATTGTTAAGTGTCAAGGATTGATTGTAGCACCATGCAAAAGCAACACTAGAACACAACAAAAATATAAGTCAGGTTAAATAAAATGAATAATTTTGTAGGTGTTTTTGAAAAGTTCAAATTATTTTGTGCTTAGGGATGGTTATGTTAGTAAAAGTATGGTAAAAGTAAAATTTATTATACTAATTTTTGTGAAAGGATTGTACATAAATATCATTTGCATAAAATATTAGTTGCATTAGTTTTTTTGCAAAGAGTGTATGAAAAGGACTAATTGATTGTGCTAATTTGTTTTGGAAAGAAAAAGAATAAAAACTCTAGTGCATAACTTGCTTCTAAATCATGTAAACATAGATATAAGAACACATGTTTGTTTTATTTAAAATACTAAGTGTTTGTATCCATATAAGTAATTGTGATTATATTAGAAGAAACACTTATTACATGCACCAAAACAATAGCCATTGTGTTGACAAAAATATGTAATTATATGCATGAAAAGAAATATGCATTTGGAGGCATAAATAGAGTAACTAAATGTGATAAAGTTTCCTAAAAATGAAATAAGTTTTACATGCATGGAAATAAAAATGATCTAATTAGACTTATTGAAAACAAATATATGTTTATTTTAATAGATCTTGAAAATGAATATCTGTGAGGTGCACAAAACCCTGACTATGGTGCTAGTTTTTCTTGAAATAATGTGTTTGTATACAAAAGACTAGCTATTATATTATGTTGTTGGAGAATAACATGTGCTGTTCACATTAAAAAATTCCCTATTTTTTTAGTGTTGTCATTTTGGAAAACGAGTATATATCTTTTGGAAAATTTTCTCATTTCTCGATGGGAGACATAGTAATAATCATGATTTTTTAAATATTGTCATGTTTCATGGGGAGATGTGAAATATAACTATTTATGTATCCTACATTATGTATGTGGGATTTGGAGGGATATATTTATGTCATATTTATTCCCATAGTTATTTTTGTGAAATCATGTACTTTTTAAGTACCCACATGAGAAGTTTTTATAAGCATAGCCATTAAAAACTTGTTGTTGGAAGTCATAGTTTGCTCAAAATAGTGATATTTCTATTGGTTAAAGGGATGACTTATTTTTAACATTATGTCTAACAATAAATTAGTGGCCTATGCATATTGAAAGAACCTAAGATACACCATAATCAATTAATGGGAAGAAGTAAGCCCCAAAGACAAAATGTTCAAGGATTTGTGGTTAAAAGATATTATAATTATTGCAATTTATAGTTATGTTATCTTTATGATGGTATTTATTTGTAAAATTTTTATGATAATAGTTAAGGGATGGAGTGAGTTACTTGACCTTGACTCAACTTTCATGGAGTTTTAATAAAATTAAAGGTTTATTGGTTTTCACCTTAAGTGTGAGGCTATATAGGTGTGTAATGATGTGATTGCATGTTGTGTCATTATTATGATGTTGATTCCTTATATGATGTCATATTTACATTATCAAGTATGTTATTAGCTAACCTAGTTAAAAGAATAATGGAAATCATCCAAGGTTACATCACTAAGTTTATGTTAACATGCTACAACTATGATTTTTAATAGTTATGTAACTTATTATTCTTTTAATAAAGTTAATATATGTAATGATTAATATCTTTTCTAAATGTCAATTAAGGAACATGGAATAGTAATTTACATCAACCTCCAACTAACAATATCTTTTTAAAACTTGAACAATTTTAAATTAGATTAGTTAATTTAGTTATAAATTATTAGTGTATATTAGTTATATTATTATGTAAATATAAGGGTTATAGTATAAAAGTTTGGTTTGATGTTTTTTATCATTTAGATATAGTAATTATTTTTTTATTGTTGTCAAATGAATTTATCAGATTTAAAGATGTTAACTCTATTATAATTTATTAATGTATATTATTTATATGATTATGTAAAGATATACATTATAAATTAATGTTTTAATTTACCATTTTGAAAATTTTAACATCATCCATTTTTTATAAATTTATTTTTTACTCCAAATAAATAGAACTAATCTAAATTCATATATATCATTGCTTAGAAAAGATAAAATAACCTTTTAAAAATATTATTTATTTCATTCTTGTGAAAAATAACCCAGTAAAGAATTATGTATTTGAATATACACTTTATATGCCAATTTACATAAAATTTCCAAGGTTTATTAAGTAAACTATACTAAACAAAATATTTGTAAGTATATTAATAAAGTACGATTAAAATTAATTTATCTCTTACCTAATCATTTATTTTGGAATATGTATTCTGTCAAAGGCCATTCCATTAAGGGGTGGATATTTTAAAGTTATGATGGGGAGGAATTCTGGAAATATTTATGATAATATGGGGATACAACCATGCATGGGATTGTAATACTTATGTTGGAATATGTATTCAATCAAAGACCATTAATTTGTATGGTGGATATTTTAAAGTTATTATGAGGACGAAATTCTCTAGCTTGTAGTGGTTTGAGAAGGACCGGGAATTCTGGAAATATTTATGATAATATGGGGATACAACCATGTATGGGATTGGAATACGGAAAATAAATGGATTTTTAAAGAATGGTAAACTATGAAAGGTACTGGTTAGATTAATTTTTAATTATATTTTTGTTTTTATTTAATAATGTTTTTTAAAAATCAAATTCGTGAAGTTTAAATGTAATAAGTTTTTTTTTCCTTTTTGCTCGAGGGTGTAACTATTTTTCTTGTATACCGAAATAAATAAGATATCGTAAACATATTGGCCATATTAATTATAATGTGAAATGGATTACAAATCTATCAATATATACCATCCAACTCATTATTTTACCATATAAACTAATGTGAAATGGATTACAAATCTATCAATATATACCATCCAACTCATTATTTTACAATATAAACTAATGTATGATGTTTCATTATATTATAATGCAAATCCTAATGTTACAATTATATTTTATCTTCTCAAATTGCGATAGAAATTTAAAACTATTTAGTTGCCCTCTTATGGCCCTGAATGTATTAGAAGATACGTTTCAGTTTGTCTAGGAGGCCAATGTTGTGATTTCAATAAGATATGGGTACATTTACATTGTATTCTATGAAGCCTCCAAACATTGAGTAAGTCAATGTTTGTGATTTCAAAGAAATGTGGGTATATAATATTTAGTCACATTGACATGGTATTTTATTAAGTTACCAAACCTTTTAAACATGATATTAAATTTGTTTGTGTTTTGTAGGCTAGCCATTAGAAAAATGTATTACAATATTATTATATATGGATTTTAGATTAAAGTAGAAATTATAAAAAATGGTAAAATATATAAAACTATTAGGGTGAGATGAAGCAAAGAATGATAGATATATTAGATACTTCTACCATCCTTTTACAACTAATTTCTTTAACTTTTAATTAGTTGAAGAAATGATAAATATGGTAAAATAGCATAGAAACACGAGGATAAGATGACAGAAGGAATGATAGAAATTTATATACATCTACCAACTTTTTACAACTACTTTCCTTGATTTTTAATCATTTTTACTTATATGTATTATTACATTTTAATTGGTATATGTAAATTAACTTCAAAATATTATACAATGCATCTATTTTATCTATGATTAAATATTACAAAAGTAACCTATTTTCATTTATCCATAAAATGAAATTCAAGCTTATTGTTAGTCCCTGCCTCCGCCATAGCAAGGACTATAGCGTTCGATCGAACGTTTGACCGGCGATTAATCCATCCGTTGACCGTTTTTTTTTATGTTTTCTTGTTTTTTAACCAAAGTTTAATCGTAGCAATTTTGTTCACTTAAATTTTATCCAAAGTTTTAACTTCTACCTCTTATTGGAGGCTTCACATGGCCCGATGCAAGAAAATTGTGGCAATACCATTTTATCCAAAGTTCTGTTATTTTATATACCATTGCCAATTTCGTTATATCAATGTTTTTGCAATTTATTTATATCGCAGCGTTTGAAATATTTTATGCAAAGTTTTTAAGTGTTCTTGGGGCCACTTGTCACCTCCTATATCTCCTATCCCATATTCGTTCCACACAATAAAAAATACATGCAATATTTGTTCCCTCTGTGTCCCCCTCCATGCTCATGTTAGCCCATTGTTCTGGGTTTCGAATGCAAACCGCTCGGAGAAACCTACGAAGACTGTACAAAACCCACGTCTGCTCTCGCTGGTTGCAATTTCCTTGTTGTTCTTAATCCTCTTCCCTTGCTGGTTGCATTTATCTCTTTCTCTCTAGGCACTTCCTCTAGAGATGTAAGAGGTCACTGAGGTTTTTGTGGAAGTTACCCTGAAACCAAAGAAGAAGAATCAATGTTCAGTAAAATACAGGTGTGTTCACTAAAATATATGTTTAATATAGGTTCATAAGGTTTATATGATAGTAATATAGTGATTAACGTAATGTTCAAGTATATATCATTTCATATGATAATAATTTGCTAAATTTTTTACTGCAACCAAGACAATTTATGACACACGACAAATTTCTTTCTATAACTTTCCACTAAGGTATACTATGGTTTTTTCTGCAATAGTGGTTTCTTTTGTATTTCCTGATTGCAATATATTGTTGACTCGTTTCTTTTGTATTTCCTAATTGCAATATATTGTTGACTCGGTTGTGTTTTACTGGTCGTAAATGAGCTAACATATCAATTATGGACGAGACTATTTTTAAACAAATTAATTGGAAATGCTATATATATCTAAATATCATAACTGGGAATTACATTGATTGTGGATATTTAAATTTTTCCTAAATTTTTTATATCATATGCATATGCGAGAAATGTGACTTCGGTACAGTAACAAGAAAAAGAAGAACTGCAAATATAGTAACAAAAAGAAGAACTGTGATTACAGTAAAAATAAATAAATTTCTTTAATTAAATTACTACAATGCTAACCCGCTGCAGTGCTGCCAGAAATTGATGATAAATCACCTCTGTGGAAGCCGCTTGTGTAACCTAGAATGAGAAAACCCAATGGGTGGAGGAATTTCGTAATTTTTCTCTTCATTCCTTGTAACCCCAATTTTTGATGGACTACCATTGCCAATCTGTCATAACTCTTTTGTCGGTATTCTGAACATTTTTGCATCTGAATATATGTGATAGAGACGAAGTCGTTGGTGGGAATGTATGATATTGTGGAATATGTACCACCTGCAAATAGTAAAGACCGGAGTTTTTTTATCAGAGTTCCGAATGTTTTCCTAGTTAGTTTAAATTAATTAAAGAACAAGTGAAATGGCTTCTAAAATATACCAATAGTATAATTTGATTCGAATATATTTACATTTAAGGTTACTTAACATTTCCTCTTCCAGTATCAAATATGTCCAAGAGATATTAATAAGTTTTATTTAGTTCTATGAAATATTCTTTATGTTGTTTTATGAAAATAGTTATGTGGTTGCTTAATTGTTTTTTATTTTGATTTTTTAAGAAATATAAGTGTCACTTAATTCTGCATAATTTTCTCAAATTTGTTTTGGAAAGTCGATTCATTTATATATTTATTAATAAATTTAAGATTTATCTAAAATTTATTAATTCAAATTATTAACTCCAAAATATAAAATATAGTTAAAACAAATATTAACTACCTTAGTAAATAGATGAACTTTTTTTCAAAAATATTGCTTAAAATTATCCATATTTCACTACCTAACCAACCCAAAAAAGCAATCGAGTAAAGTTGACAAGAAAAGTGCAATAAAATTTACCGAGCTGCCCTACTTGTCCTACTTTCACAGTTCCAGGATTGTGCAAAGCGGATAGTGGTCTTGCAGTACTTACCAGTACAAGTGACCGAATATGCAAAACCTATAATGGATGTAGAGGACACTTGGAGTGCATGTAGAGATTTCACATACAAAGTCATAATATTGTATTTTGACAAAGGTTAACTCATGGAAAAGACATGCTATTGTAAAAGAAAATGATAGAATCCAACTTTGAACAATGTGACAGGTTAGGGTTACTAGTGGGGAAATGGAATCCGACTTCGAACTTGGTGATAGGTTTAGCGGTGGTATGCCGCGTGGGGTCTGCATGTGCCTTTAATTACTAGGCATGCGATTTTGAGGAAACAATCACCTATGAGACACATTTTAAAATCGTGGATTATTTTGGTTTCTCTCATTTTGTGTTTAATAACATTTATGAACATTTAACCGCAGGTTTTGCACCGGAGATTGTGCTGCTATTCCTGATCCGAGACATATAATAGAAATATTGATAATATCTATGAACATTTATATATATTGTGTTGTCTCTACAGACCCGGCAGGAACTACCGCCACGACAGTGGCTCCCTTCTTCAACTAGTTTTTTCTATGGATTTCGGAGTGCGAGTGAAATGCAAATATTCTCTGAGCTTGTTATGAGATTAGTTTTGAGTTGTTAGGAAAGACCTTGAAGATAAGCATAAGCTAAATTTTAGTTTCAGATTTTTAGAAAACTATTCTAACCGCATTATAAGCTTACATATCTATCTTTAATTGTTGGTATTTTACTTTCAAAGAAAGTTATTGTCTATAATTCTAAAAATCTAAAACTAAAATTTAGCAAATATAAATTAATGTTGTTTGATGTACTACAAGTGAAATAAAAATTGTCAAATATTATACTAGAAACCTTAGAATATATTGAAGAAATTAGATTATTATAATTCAAACAAATAATCAAATATGATACACTAATAGAAAATCGTTATAGAATCTACAAATTTGAAGAATTACAAAATTGTTTAATTATTTTGATTAACTTATCTATTAAATATATATAATAATATTAATATATATTCTACTCATCACATAAAATAGGCATGAATATTGTTAAGATGTCTAATATAATATAGATTTTCACATTGTTTGAAATTTGGAAAATAATTAATACATGCTAGAATCTATATGTTTATGCACAATAGACTATGTATAAGAGGCTCCATTCACTATACCTAGCTATGTAGATTTTAATTTATATATTAAACAATTAAAATAATGAATGGCTTTGGCAATTTCACCATAAATTATTTTTCCTCAATATATAAGTTTCACATCAAAAGAGTGATGCCCAAATGAATTCTTTTATTATATATCATAGAATTTTATAATGCAATCTCGATACTATTTTGTATTTCTACATCGGCAAGGAAAATATATGTACATTTATGTTGATTGTACTTGAAATCCATCAATAAAGGGGGTCTCCTCCATATGAAGTCCCAATTAGACCTCAAACCACTTGGAGTAGGAGCCCTATGGGGAGTATGGATGAAATCACCATAACTCTAAGGTTTTCCCAAACTGTAATGGATAACAAAAGAGAGTATGCACATAACCTTTCAAATTAGCAAGTAAGTTGACACTATGAAACACCCATTGAAATTTGTAAAAGGAGACTTTTATGAGAAGAACGAAAGAGTGAATATCTAAAAGGAAATTAATAGTAGTATCCTAAGAGAGTAAAACAAGAGCAAGGAAATATTCATGAATTATCTAACAAAATAGTTCACATAGAAACAATGATCAGTAAATGAAACACAACACACATTTGCAAGATAACTACCAAAGCCAATGAATTAGTTCAATTTCCTTAGTACATAAGAACATAATATATACCATAAAAATCTAAAAATGTCTTACAATATTCATTATACATGCATGAAATTTTTTTGGCTCAATGAGATTCTAATTGTTAAGTGAAATATACAAGTACATGGATACAATTGTGAGCCACTAGATCCAATAGTTGAACATTGACTCACTTTTTGCTTTTCCAAAGAAGACCTTCTCTCATATGCTAAGATAGAGGAGCTAAGGTAGCCTCTCTAATGCCTAAACCTCCAAAATCCATTTTTTTGAGTTATGAATGTATATTTATTACATGAGGAAAGAAGTTTCATATCCTCATGACTCTTGAGCTTCCCTCATGGCTATTTCACTTCCGGGTGACTCTTGGAATTTTACAATACTCTTGGAATTTTCCTAGTGATTCTTTAGTCTACATGTGACTTTTCATATTCCACATGTGAGTCTTGGACTTCAACACATTTACATTTTGTCATTTTTTGGAAATACATGATTACGCTCGACATCATGTGGAAAGACTCATTGAAACATGATTTTTTGATGAAACTTGTAAAATCCATGAGTTGGGAAAGGATGACTTCTATATTTATGACTATCTATCAATGCCAAGATTCTTTTTTTTTTGCTTCCTTGATATCTTCATGATTAATCTTGAATGTGTTGTATATTCATCCTCCAAAAGTTTGAATAACATGGAGTGGTTATGTAATATTGATCTTTAATACTTTGTCATGATATTTTGTACCTTGATTGTCTCACTTAATGATCTCTTTAAGGTTCCATGTTGACAAGCATCTTTTTGCATAATAACCTAGGAATCCTCCTTGAACATAATCCTTTAATATCAAGATATAGTACCTATAGATGGAATTCCCCCATGAAAGGACAACATGAGCTCAAAAATATTGTATTCTAACTATCCTTATTGACTTTACTGATTAGACCAAGGATTAAGTGCACGACAGAGGGGGAGGCTTAGGGATTACATAGTGCACAATTCTAGGAGGTGGAGTGATGGTCTCGTGACTGTGACTTCACAATGCATAGTATCCACGATCAACTAAGGAATATTTTGCAGTTGAGGGAGTCAAGGAGATAGTAGTGAGGGCTTGCTCATTAAAATTGTGCAATGCATGTTTCCGGGAGATAAGGAGGCATAAGACCAGGTAGTGAGGCAAGTGAGTGAGACATTGATGAATGCTTACTTACTATCATTGTGAATTGTTTTTTTGGTGAGATCAGTAACTCAATATTACGTAGTTGAGCAAGTCAAAGAGGTAGACAGGAAGGGATTCCTCACTTTGATTGCAAAATCCACAATTCAATGCAGAGACTAACCCACTGCATTTCATAGTTGTACTTCAGAGAGAAACAAAGACAATTTTCTAACTAAACTGTGCATTACATAGTGAAATACTGACTAGGAGGCAAGATTGTGTAGCTTTCAGGAGGAAGAGTTAGTTCTTGAGAACTGTGACTATGTAATGCATAGTTGTTGGAGACAGTGACTCCATATTGTGTAGTTCCAAGAGGTAGGACATGGTGATTATGGCCCGAAACTACAATTGTGTAGTTGAGGGAGGAAGAATGGTGGGAGGTAGATCAAGAAAGGATCATCTTCAAAAAATGACTAAGTGTGGGACCCAAGAGGTAGGAGATGGGACCAAAACATCACTTGAACATGATCACAAACTTTTAAGTGATCAACCACTCAAAAATTAAGCATTTACCACCCCAAATCATTATTTCCTAATTGAAATGATAGAAGAACAACACTTATGTCCAAGTTTGACACTTAAGATACGCTTTGCGACACCAATGATGACACTAACAAAACAATGCTCAAGATTTGGAGAATGAGTCTAAGGCATATCCCTATGATAGATAGAACAAAATAGTATAAGATACTACTTCAAGACTACTCTTCAACAATGTACATATGACTCCCTTTTACTAGATGCGACACTTCTCTTACCAGAAGAAGACACTTGTGACAATAAGAAAGAGTTAGGACAACACTTGCAAAAGTTAAAGGAAATGAAACTAACACATGCTATAGAAAATAGAAAACAAAAGTTCCAATTATAGAAGTGAAACAAGAAAAATTGACATTGGTGAAAGTAAAAGAGACACTTGCAAAAGAAATGGTGCACAAAACCAATAGTTGAGAAAACTCACTAGAATAGTAATACAATTTTAGTGGAAGTGCGAGGGAGACTATAAGTGGACAATATGAACTAAATTTTGACATAGATTATCCACTTTATCATACAAAGCATTGTGCAAGCACCACTATTAAATTTTGTGCAAGCCTTACGTTCAGAAATTACACAACGCCTATCTAAGCTTACATGAAAAGAAGTGTGCTTCTGAATTCATCAAGGACTGAGCATGTGGGAGGAAGCAACTTCGAGACTTAGAAAAAGTGTTAAAATTGTGATGTTACACAATGGGGTCAGTGTTGAAGAAGCAGATGTATGATTTCTCACTATTTATCAAAATGCCTCAGGCCATCTGGAAGTTGTCTAAAATTTTCCCTAGCTACTTAACATTTTTCAGTGTTGCCTTAATAAATACCATGTTCTCATCCACAAAATATTAATATGTTAATGGAGGGATTTTTTGAGAGATGAAGTTACCTAAAAAGGCTCAGAATTTGTCACTTACTTAATGGGCCAACCCAGCCCTTCCATCATGATAATGAATAAGAAAGGGGAGATAGGCTCATCGTGTCAGGGACCTCCTTATCCTTGAAAGGGGTGCGATAGGGCTCCATTCACTAGGAGGGAGTAGAATGAAGTTGAAATTAGGGATTTATCGCACCCAACCCATGCTCAGGAGAAACCAAAGGTAGCCAGAACTTGCAATAAAATATCCCAATTCAGACAATTATAGGCTTTAGAGAGATCCATATTGATAATCATACCTAACATTCAGGAAGAAGCTGAGGTGTGCACCATCTCATGTGGAGATAGAATTCCTCCAATCATCCACCAACCTTCTATAAAACTGGTTTATATCAAGCCATTAATAACCTGGTGTAAGGTTTTAGGCGTTCACACTAGCATTCCAAAGAGGATCTTGTAAATTACATTGCATAGAGCTACTGGCCTGAATGCGCTCGGTTCCAGAGAAGCTCCCATTTTTGGGATGAGTGTGAGAAAAGTTGAATTCACACCTAACCATAGCCATTGGGACAGGTGAGATTATTGAATGAGTTTGAGCATCTCCTCTCCTAGAAATTTCCATCCCGTCTTCAAGAACTCAGAGCTAAATCCATTGGGCTTAGGGGCTTTATTTGACAGGAGAGACTAAAACACCTCTTCTGCTTCAACAAGAGAGTATTCTCTCATGAAGGCCTCATTTTGATCTTCAATAATTGAGTGTGGGATATGTTGTTGTATTTTTGAGGTAGCCTCCCTCATTTCCACTTCCAGTTCAAAGAATAAGGATTGAATGTGATCGAGCAGGGCTTGAATGATTTCCTGATGATGCACTAGCCACTAACCACAAGGTTTATTTAGAGCGAATTTGTGATTGTGGTGGAAATGTTGCATCATTGTCCAGTAGAAGAATTGCGTATTTGACACCCCCTTTTTAAGCCATTAAACTCTAGATTTTTGTTTCAACAAAATTTCCTCCTACTTCATCCTCTCCTCTAACTCCATTAAGATCTACCCCTCCTATGCTATATGATCCTCAGTGCATCGATATAAAATGATTTGTTGATAAAGAGATCTCATTTCTTCATTGAGACGATGCTTCTCATAATGAATGTTTGAAAAATCATACTTGTTCCATTGTTTGAGCCTTCCCTTAAGTTCTTTAAGCTTGCGTTGGAATGTTTCCATCATGCTTTGTCTTTTGACCATGGAAGTATTCCATCACTCTTCCATTTTTGTAAATATAACTAGGTTCTCCAGCCAGACGCATTAAAAAAGGGACAACCTATTTCGAGGGGCCATGAGAAGATCTATCTCTATGAAAATCAACCAGTGCTCTGATCTCATGCATGGGCGGATGTCCTCCTGGAAAATTAGATCCTGTAGCTTAATATTGTCAGAGAGAATAAAGTGATCCAACTTTGAGGCTATTTGGAATGTACCATCTTGTCGATTGTTCCAAGTAGATATTATGTTTCTGAACTCCAGGTCTTCCAGCCCCAGATCTTCGATGGTTTCCTCGAAGGAAATAGATATTGGATCCAATCTTCTAAGGCCTCCCTTATTCTCATTGAGCTTCTTTATGAGATTAAAGTCCCCAGAAACAATATAGTTCATTTCCCCCACCAGTGCCTTGACATTCCTCAAGATGTGAAGGGCGTTGTATTTTTGGTCGAGCATAGTGGGTCTGCATAGCCATGTTAATGAGACCTTATCCATTAATCCAAGACATTCGAATTGGCCTAACAGAGAGTGAGGGTTGGCCAACAAATTGACTAATGAAATAGATCTGAGGTCTGAGGGGATGCCTTAGCACCTGTCACTACCTCTAGCATCCAATGACATGCTCTCCATTAGAGTCCAAATCTTGTTGGAAATATCTTATAGTCTTTCCTTAGTCACTTTTGTTGCCTGAATAACAATTATATCAAGCTTCTCTTTCTGAATTATTTCCTTGAGTTACGAAATTTTTTCCTTTCGAGTTAAGGCCCCAAATGTTTCATGAGATCAAGTTCATTGTGAAGTGGGGGAGGGGGGAAGAGATCTTTGGTATTACTTTTTTAGGAAATTTGCTTTCCCTAAGTTTATGAAGATTTCCCCTCCTTATCGTATCACCTCCCCAGTTGGTCTTCTTCACTATTTCCTGGACTCCGAGTTGAGATAGGAAGGCTGCAAGCATTAGTGTTCATTCCGCTGTAGTAATGCTAGTTGGTAGTAAGGCTCCACCACAACTTGGTCTTTCTCCTATTATTTGAAAATTTGATTGAACTGATCCAGCTAATCTTGCACGATTTCCATCATATTGTCCTTTTCCTAGCTATGGAGGTAGGCTACCATGACTCTTTCATCCAAATTTAATTGTTCCAAATTCACATAGTGCTCCAGTACTTGATGAACCTAGGTAAGGACTTGGATGATTTCCTTGTTATTCAATTAGGTTTCCAGGGACATTTGTTTGATCAGTTTCTTTCCATTTTCTACTTCTAGTCCTTGTTCTACTTCCATTTCTACTTGAGCTTGGGGCGTTGTCCCTGGAATCTATGGTTATTTTAGCTCTCATGGTGTGGTTAGCTCTGCAAGGATTACAAAGTGATTACTTTGATGGTTTTGAGTTGGAGGCAATGAGCTCAAAGTTGTGTGGCCCACAACCATGATTGGTGGTTCATCCGAGTGACTGGTTGATGCATGGATGTGCTTCATTGGCCTTGATTGAGGGAAAGATTTGTATAGAGGGGAATGCTAGTGCTCGACCTCCTAGAAGTTGTCCGGGGAAAGGGTCGAGATACTGGTCCACATTTTCTGTGGGAAGTCAAGAAACATATGACCATATCCATGACATAATCAACATTTTAATGCCACATCTTCGTATTACAACGGTCGGGATGATGTCTCACCCTGATATTCAATTTCTACAGATTCTAGAATAGGATAAGAGATGTTCATGTACACACAAATGCTGGTGTATGATGAGAATATTTTATAGTGCATGATCTTAGAGAGCTACACAAAGCTTCCTATAGAGTTTCCGATGAGTTCCAAATTGTATAGCTTCAAGAAGTCCTTCAGGGGAAAGTACAGGTGATCCTAGATTCAGGAAGCAAGGACCTTGTCTTTCTTATAGTAGGGCTCCCAATGACTCATGAATAGGCCTACGTTGTTCATGAAATAAGGGCCATTATCTAGCATTATTTTCCTGTCCTCCAGATATCTGAATATTACAGTGAAGAATACCTTAGGCCTTAGGCAAAGGTCGAAGGGAGCTTTGAGTTTCCTTTTCATCTACATCCAGTAGACGATCTCAAATTATTGTTGCCAAATACCAATAAACTTGCATAAAATTGCATGGTCCTACATAGAATGATGGGATTGTTCCAGAAGATTATTTGGAATGACCACTTTGGGATTCTTATTCACTTTTGGCAAGAACCAAACCTTCATTCATGCTTGCCATTGTTCCCCTAATGTTTATGTCTCTTCTAAACCATGTTTTCTCAGTCAAAAAGAGGGCATAGGAGTTGGCAATGGCCTAGAAACTCCAATAAGAATCGACCTGAAGGAGGGGGCATATCCCCCTCCCCCAGAGGTCCCCATCTAGCGATCCCTCAGCTTAGCGTGTGCTGGTAGTGACAGTGCCTGCGATAGATGTGCGATGATGAGGATGGTTAAATAAGGATCAAGGTTTAACTTGAAAGCCTAACTCGATGTTACTTCAGAGCTCCTTGCCATTGCATTAAAAAATACAATATAAAAAACATTTGTGTTATTAATAATTAAATAGTCTCTAAATTAATTTGATTATTTTAAATTTGTAATTTTTTTATCTAAACATTTAAATAATAATAATATTTAAAACTTATAGGTAAATCTATGTATGAGATTTTTTGGTTTCTATATGAGAGATTTATGTCGATTCATTTATGGGTTATACACCTGTTTCCTTTTTGGATGAGAGATTAATGGTGTTAATTTTTTTCGTGGGATATATTCTACCTACAACAAAAGAAATTATATATCTATATCTCTCTCTCTCTCTCTCTATATATATATATAACCACAAAAACATTGCATTTGATAGATGTAGTAGTTCATTCTCATATATAACTGATGACGAGGATCACTTGTATTGAAATGATACAATAGTTCACCACCCGAGTTATTTCTGCTAAATTGATTCAAAAGTTAATTATAATATTGGTGTGTTTTAGTTTATGAAAAACAATCCAGTTAAAAGGAGGAAAGTATCAGAAGATTGCGACTCCATAGTATTATTGTATTTCTGGAGGCCAAAATATCCTTCTTTTTTCTATTGATTGGAAAAGCATTCCTCTCCTAGCTCAGAGAAAGCCTTCAACCTTTCTTGGAATAAAATTATATCATAATTTTATATGGAAACCAAGCACTTTAAGAAAAATTTCTTGGATGAACTTGCCAATCCTCTATAGATAAAAGAGAGGGACTTCATTAGTCCACACCACCTAGGATGTCCATTACTCTAAGAACCCCATCTATAAATTTTTGTCTACTAGAAACCATATCAAATCGATCCCATTATTTATCTTTGGGCATATTAGACGTTTTCCGCTCACCCTTTTGCTATCCTAAAAGAGCTCAATCTTTCCGAGACGTACTCGATGTTCTCTAGGTAAGGTATAAATTTTCCTATTTCTTAGGTTTTGGCTGATTAAACTGTCACATGAATATGCTTCTTAATGCAGGAAGAGCATGCAATACTCGTAGTATGCATATAAAATGCATAGTATCATTTATCCCAGGAATTTCAATGACCTGCCTAGTCAAACCTTCATAAATTAAGGTTTGAGGCTCGTTAATTGAATCTCACGCGTAATGAGTTAATAACTAACCCCAATCTGACCCTTATTTAATCCTTTTATGTGGAACCTTATATCTAAACTCTTCAACCTATATAACACCCTTGATTAATTCTTTAACCATGCATATTAGCCAAACCACACTCTACGTGCTAGCTCATCATATATCGCAATTGCAGAGTTTCAAAGGACTCAATAGAATGTTCATTCAGAACTCCTAATTTGTGATATGTGATTTCCCTTTTCCACCATTGATTTCATCCACCAAATCAATGGTTGTGGTAATATCGCATCAAACCAACATGTGAATTCATTGCCTCTCACATGCGATATACGACAACACAACTGGACATCAAATGAAATAAAATCACACCTATAACCTTGTTGGTTTTGCTCTACCCAAGACTTATCGCTCAATATCCACCATCGATCTTACCTTCAATTTGATGGTTGATATCTTCCCCGATCAGTAGAGTTTCTCGGTGATCCTACGTCGTAGATCAAAACCCATTTGACTTGATGATCCATAATGATATTGCACAGACCACTTCCATGATGTTTAACTGGCCTTATAGAACCGATAAGGATTATAAACCTTAATCTATAAATCTTCGGGTCCATCCTTGAAGTTAAAGTTCGATCTCTTTACGGCCTAGTATCCATTGGATGACTGAGGCCCTAAAATCCTATAGTTTGTTGCCCTTCAACTAGCACGGGGGTTAACTATAAGACTAATATCATAGTTTACTATGATGTAATCATTAACTTTTGTAGTCGACAACTAAGATCAATTGTAGGCCTTCAAACATGATTAAGGCACCCCGTACTTTTCTACCTTTACTGCAGTTTCTAATCACCATCGATCTACTAGATCTGTCGATCTCATGGTCTATATTGATTCCTACCTTTCACCTTGCGCAGGTACTTGGATTTAATCTCCTCCATTCAGTTTTTTCTCTTATGTTGTATGAATTAATCTTGGTTTTCCATCTCCTTCAGTCTCGTTCATTGATCTATAGATCTAACGACTATTGGGCATCATTACCTCATCACTTGGTCCTTCTCTTTACTTTTTTTTTATGTCATTCCTTCAATGTTCTTCTGTGGTTTTGTCTATCTTTAGGGTTCTAGTACTTCATTGTTCTTCCCCATAACTCTCTCGTTAACTTAGCTTCGCCCGCACCTTTATGCTTCCTTCACCTTAACTATAACATTAAGGTATTCCTCCTTTATTGTCAGTGTATACAAAGCCATAACACCTCTTTGTTATTCTTCTCTGTATTTCACTTATAATTCTACACATGCAAATTTTGTTACATAGAACTTACTTCTAGTACACACATAGATTACAATTAAATTACTCCATACACACACATAAACTCGGAATTAAGTTGTTTGTATTAATAAATAGGTATTTACACAGTTTCTTCTCTCAAGCTTGATTTCCAATATTAGTGGCCTCTATTTCACAATCTTCCCATAGGCTTACAATCAAACTCTTCACACTCTAACTCCTTACTAACTAGCTAACCCCTAACTATGCCTTTTGGGCTTACATTTATAGAAAATAGTTCTACAACCAATTCCTGGTTTAGATCCATAATATTCTCAACAAAATCCTAAATTCTCTTCCTTATCTCTAAGGATCCTCTCTCATGCACAAAATCATGAACTAGCTCCTAATCTAAGATCTACAAGTAATTATCAAATCTCTCAATCTCTCAACTATCATGATTCTCTCATGTTATCCTACATTTGAGAATATTTACTAATATTCCTCACTATACTTAATTAAATCCCTATTTTCGCTTCTCTCATTAAAATCACTCAAAACCTTAATAATTACATTAATTCAAAACATAGGAAACCAACTTCCTTGAAAACACAGGACCCCCTATGTCTACTATGATACAATGATATTGTTGAGATGAATGCTCCTGCATCAGACTCTCAAGGTTGAAAATAATCATGATCTCCTCATCATGTACTTTTGATCTGTGTCCTCCTGGATCCCATACTTTGTTCTGTAGTCTTCCTTTGGTTGCTTCTATTATTTGTTGTTGTGCTCTAGGTCTCCACACATTATATTTCATTTCCCCACTGGCTATGCTCTCACCATCTAACATTGTCTTTTTCTTGTTGCTGCTTTGCTTTCTTTCTGTTGTCTTCTCCGTTTGAGACACTTTTCTCATCAAATCAATTTCTATGTCCAACTCACTTCTTTGCTGGACTTTTTCCTCTTCCTCTCTTGCATATCCTTTGGAATCATTATCAGATTCTTTCTTCCCTATTGGTTCTTTCTGCCATTTCTCCAGTAGCTCCAATTCTTTATCCCATTCACTAATCCTTTGATGAGAGTTTAGTACTTACTCTTTATTTATTGTCTCAACAGTTTCCCTAGTTATATCCACTATACCTATCTTCATGATGGGATGATGATACTTTGCTATGTTTCAGCAACATAGTCTCTTCTTTAGATTTTCCTTTAAACTTCTATTGGTTACTTTCACTTTGTAATTGTTGGTTCCTTACTGCCACCCTTACATCCTTACCCTCTTTTTTCTTCTGAACTTCCATTTCATCACCAAATAACCTCTCTTCAATATTTCTGATCACAAAATCACGCTCATTCATTCTATTCACTGTTCCTACAAACAAACTGTTAGCTTGTGAACCAAAACACTCTTCTGTCTCCATGTCTTTCAAAGGCCCTCTACTACTGTTAAGTACTCCCGTGACCACTTCATTCCTATTTCCATTTCCTCCTAGCAACCTCTCTAGCAATTCAATTTCCTCCTTACATTTAGCAAGTGTCTTATTGCAATTCTCTTTATTTCCAGCTTCATCCTTTACACAGTCACTATTGCTCAATGATTCAATCAAACTACCCTCCATAGACAATTATGTCTCATTCATTGTTGGGTTCCTATAATACTAGTGATTACCCCATTACTATTGTAGTTGTACCCCTTATTAATATTGTTGTGCCACTATTATCCCCAT
>APFE030843575.1:0-15449 GCA_000404065.3 Pinus taeda | reverse complement strand
GAATTGGTCTCAGGAGTAATGGCATCTGTCAAAGATCACTGGGCCAAGGAAACAAGGACTAGCATCCACAGGAAAGAGTGTTGGGTTTTCCTTAAAGTGATACAAGCCATCTCTATGCTCCGACGCACGTATTCAGTGAGATAAATGGAAGTATGGGACTCAGGAAGCAGTGTGCAGGTCACCTGGGAATTAATTTCTTAGCATGGAGCTCCACGAAGCTAGGAAATGAAAGACTACCTGGTTGATCTCTATTTCTTCACTGTGACAAGAAACAAACAGTTGATCATTCCTAGCTCAATAAAATGGGGAATTCAAGTAGTTAAGGAAAAAATGATAGGTGAACATGTCGACTAACACAACAGGAACACCATGGAAAAGGTGTGGCCTGATCAGAGGCGATCACAAGAATTTGCATGGAGATATTTTTCCATGGTCATCATTAAGTTTTCCCATGTTTTGTTATTTTGTACTTTGCTGCATTTTAAAGAAGCAATCAAATATGTTGTAATCATTTTGGGCAGTAGAGCCATCGCACGCCGACACAACTAGTCAATCAAATAGCTGGAACTCGACTGAGATATTTTGTAACTATTGTTCAAATCTCCCCTCTCCTTATAAATAGAGGGAAGAAACACTTAGACAAGGTTCAAAATTTTTGGAAAGAGGTTCATAATTTTTTAAAAGAATTGTTGGAAAGGGCCTTTTCCTGTTTTCATGAAGGCAATGTTATGAATCTTGATGTATGCACATTTCTCAGAAAATTATTGCAATATTTTTGGTGATTCTAACTCATTGGATTATAGTACGTTCATCTCACCTTGTATTTTCATATATGTTAAATATTCTTCTCAAATTTCATGTCACGTAGCTGCTATACATATTTTTCATTAGATGCAAATTCATTTAGATCAAGTTAATAATGGAAAATGCTTGTATTGATGTGGAAATAATGTCTTTAAAAGGTGCTCCATGTATCTTAGCATTGCATAAGAATTTCTTTAATCTCTTTTCTCTCTAAATCTAGATACACAAAATTCTTAATGCTTAAGCTCTGTATGATGGATTTCTCCTTTATTGTCTTTTACCATCACATTTGTTTTAACAACTAATTTGTAGCAAGCTCTCAATCTGATTTGGCAACCACTGACTAAGAATCATTTCTTGTGTATTCCTACATGTACGTTGGTTCATACATTATATCTTTATGAATGGTTCTAAATCAACCTTATTTGAATTACGTGTATAAACTATGGTGCTACAAGCCTTAAAGATAAATTTGACAACACTAATTCGGATTTCCTAGGCACTGGTCTCCTATCAACTCAAAGGTTGTCTCTAAGAGGCTTCTACATCTTCTGAATCAATTGTGAGATAGGAGATAGAAAAATCTACAACATATTTCTAGCACTGTTTCCAGGGAATGAATCAAAATAATTTTCCCTGGGTACGACAATTTTTACATTCACTTTGTTGGGTGAACAAGGGAAGTGTAGGCTGAAGATCTCTCACCTTGGCGACTCCATCATTTGAATCTTATTATAAACAACTTGGCGATTGCTCTGTCTATATCATTTTTTGGTCATCCTTGCTTTCAAAAGGCCTCACACTCTCTCTAATGCTAAACAAAAAAAAAATTCCCCTACATTTGAACTTGAGATCACTCACCTAAAGGGGTTTTCAAAATGGCCATTCCTACATTCTTGGCCAACAAATTTCCCCCACTATATTTTTCTTTTGTTGTTGGTTATCCCCATCACGTCCCTTTATTTCATGAATGGTATACCTATTTGCCTAGATTCAGTGGCAATACAAATAGAAGGCTGGACCAACACCTCAAGCATTTTCATGAATGCATGGAATGACTGGGTATTGTTTTTGAAGATGTGAAAATGAAATTGTTCATGTATTATTGAGATGAAGATGCTATAGTTTTGTACAAAAAAATACCTCATGGAAGTATATCTTCCTTAAAGAGCTTTCACATAGCATTTAATCTTTTTTGAAAAAGATTATATCCACTGGGTGCTTTGTTTGAATATTGTTGAGAAAATTTTAATGTTGAAAATATTTGTGAGTTTAATGATCTTGCTGAAGATGTTTGTGGGGCTCAACTCCAAGAAAACATATAATTTCATCAAGAGGCATCACCCAACGATCAAGAAAGGGAAGAAGGAGACATTATCAAGCTCATAGATCTTATTCTACTGAATTCGATGATTCTCTTTCTTATGATTCGTATGACTTTGATGGGATTCTTAGCAATGCAGTAATACAACAATCTCAGTCATGAGAAGCTGCACAAAAGGAGGCCCACCAGGAGGTTAATAAAGGGGCTCCAGTTTATGATCCACATCCTTCAAATGGAGAACGAGTTCAAGAAGCTAATATTAAAATCGATAAAGATTCTCTGATCTATGGTTTAGATGATTTTAGAGGAGGATGAGATTGTTACGGATTGTCAAAGGGATCTGCTTACAAACAAGTGGGGAGAATATTACCAACAACAACTCCTTCAAGAGGAGCCCAAAGATGAAGATCCCATCAATTTTGGTGGCTACCTATTACAGAAAGGTTCCTCCTTGGAAATTGTTCAAGAAAGGGAGACAACCATAAATGTTTCTCATCAGTTCCATGATCAAGTAGCTGACTCTATGGAATCTTTCTTTGGTGAGTAGCCAATCTCAATCATAGGGTATGTATTAAATGTCTTACCTCAAGATTTAAAATGGTGCATGCTTGTTTTAGTTTTTGACTTTTAAGAGAACAATGGCATAAGGTCTAGTAAGCAAATGTTGGGTTGGTACCATTGGAAGGTTGACCTCACATGGGTGAATTGAGCCCAATGCATAAGCAGGAGATTGTATATAAATAAGTTCACTATGTGAGTGTTTAATTTTCAGTTTTTAGAGTTTGTAGTTCTTCATTTCAGTTTTATGAGGAAAGGACTCCCTGTAAATAAATTTCCATGGAGATTTTCTGGTTTTATAGGTTCGTTATATTTTTTGACTCCATCCCCAATGGTGAAGTCTACTAGTCTATAGGTTCTCAACACCTTGCTAACAAGGCACTGTCCTCAACTGGAGCCAATTTATCATTTACTGCAAAATTGTTCGAATGGTGCCAAATTATGTCAAAAGAATGTAAAATAGCAGAGAAGATTGTAGTCATCTTCCAAGCCACAGAAGGACCCAATGCCTACATCAGACCCTCTCCATTGGAAATTGCTCTAAACAAGATTTCCAACAATATGTGGAAGTCCAAAAATGGACTCATCAATCAAAAGATATGGTCTGTCGAAGTTTCAAGGATTTGAAGCCTTAGGAAAGAAGGAATATCGGCGCATCACAATATCAGAGATTGCATATCAGAGGTCTGGCATATCAGCGCATTATAATATCTGAGGTTGGAGGAGCATTACCACATTGGAACATCGGCGTATCAAAAATTTAGAACTTCTTAAAGTGAGATCCTTTAAAAAGTTGTGATATCATAAAGTTTGATAGTATTATAAAGTGTCGCGAAATGTCAATAAAATGTTAACAAAGGATTTCATTGCAAAATTAAGGGTTGATGGGCCCTTTTCTCTCTCCTCTGATGGGACACATGGCAGCATATGATTGGCTCTGATAAAGACACATGATAACATATGATTGGTTCTGATAAAACTATAGTGGCATTCGACATTAGCATGATGTGGCAGTATGATAGGGTACATGTGGTGGGCAATTTTGCCATTTTGAGGGGCCTAAGGGGACAAATCTGGGTGACACGTGTTGGCATGATACAAGTATTGTCCTTGATGGAAACTCTATAGGTCAACTCAATTTTGATAAGAGGCTAACAGGAATATTCAAAGGCAATAGGGCAGTGGTACAGGGGATCAGGAAGATAGAACTAAGGTCTATTGATCAAAATAAAGAAGTTGAAGGAAGAAGATGTTGTAAGAGTAGTTTAAGAGATACACGCAGGTTCACTTAGTCCAAGTAGCATATACATGCAGGTACTTAGAACAGAAACAGTGTATAATGTACACGTGCACTCCCAGAAAAGGCAAAGTGCGTACATGTTGAAAACCATGGTTTTAGTCCGAGGTATTTGGTCCAAGGTATCTTTGGACCATGATATTGACCCTAGATATTTAGACTGAGGTATTCGGTCCGTGGTATTTGATCCAAGGTATTGGTCCTAAGTGGATTCGGTCCATGGTATTGAGAAAGGACAAAAACTATATAAAGAAGAGAGGATCATAAGGCTAGATGTGCAAGTGAATAAGATTCTAAGGAATACTTCTATTTGAAGTATATTTTATGTTGCAGGGTTATGTTTGGGACTAGATTTGAAATATTTATGTGCACCTTGAGTTCAATATTAGATCATGATAATGAGGCATGAAATGAATTATTCTTGAATGATATGATATTGGTTGAGGCTAGATCTAATGTTTTGAGTCTGTTTTATTCGTTATCTATCATGATCTGGGTTTGTCTGGTCTAGAATTGTAGCAAAGTTCCGAGTCAATATTTGCAAATCTGTACACAGGTTCATCTTGGAAAAAGAGTGTATACACGCAGGTTCTGTTCTTTCAAGTAGTGTATACAAAAGAAAGGCTTGATGTTCAGAGATGACTGATCTATCAAATCAGTATTGCTGATTTATTGTTGCTGCTATTTTACTATTTTTTGTCAATGAAGTCTTCTTAGATCTGAATGTAAATATGAATGCATAAGTAGGTTGATATTTGATTGATTGTATAAGTGATAAGAAGTATTTTTTATGGCCTTCCTGCGTAAAGTTCTGTAATTTGACAGTAGATGTTCAATACATTGTTGGTTGGTACAGTTTGTGATTCAGAGATTTTATGATTCAGAATCTTTAGACGCATACGCAGGTTGGGCTGAAGGAAGTAGCATATACACGCAGGTTTTCTTAATTGAAGTAGTGTATACAGTTTGACACATGAATGTTTGAGGTTTCAGTTGGTTCTGAATGTTGATACAGGTTTCTGGGTTCAACACAGTGTTCTGATGACAGTGATCTGATTGTTTCAAATTAACTACATGTTGGTTGATGAAGTTTGAGTTTCTAAATTTCTGATGGGTTATTGATGAGTCAAGGTCTTCATATGTCTTGATATGTTCCAGGAGCATCCAGTCTGAAAATTCATGAAACATGGTCCCTGGTGGAAGAGTGGAGTTTTTTGTAGGCTGGCACCTACGTACTAGTAAACAAATTGGCTAGTATAAGAGCAAGGGGGTTGTATCTCCCTTCTAGTAAAAGTTGGAGAACAAGAGAAGGTTGTAACCTTCTATAGGTAGAAGCCTGCGTATTGGTTTGAGTCTGCACTAGTACAAGATTATAAAGATATTTTCTTATTATTAAAAGACAGAGACAATAGCAGTAGGTGGTTTTCACCCACATTGGGTTTCCACCTTAAATCTTGGTGTTCATGTGTGTTCTTATGTGTAATGGTTTATTATGTTTATACTGCACATGGTTACTGTTTAATGATTGATGAAGTACTGATGCACTAATTAAAGTTCAACATATGATGAATTAACTGAATCATAAGTTTACTTCATAACGTTAGTTTCCTTAAAGACAATTGCATGTACACGCTAGTTCCCCTCTCTAAAGTAGCGTATATAAATCTGATTATGAAAAAGAAAAATTCTTGATTTGATAATACTGATTCACCCCCTCAGTATTATTTCCAACAACACGTGTCACCACTCATGAGGGGCCATGTGAAGTGATTACATCATATCGAAGATCACATATTGGAGGTTGAGGATGTCGACACTTTATAACAGTTTGCAATTGGAAACTTTCGATAAGGGGGCTCTGATATTGGGTTGGCACCACGGTCACAAAGACTCGAAGAATTAAGGGTGTTAAGCACTTAACGAAGGAAAAATATCCCTCACAGGATAAAAAACGCTCTAGTGCCTCAAGGCTAAGTGGAAAGTAATGACCTTTAGTCCTATGGTGAGAAATGTGGGAAGGGATAAGTGAAAGAAGCTCATCATATCAGAGGTCAAAAATTGAACGATTAGACTAATTCACCACTTTGAAGATTGTGATATTGAATTTATCCAATAAGCATAGTACTAAGAGTTAAAGGCGTATGGGTCAACAGCTACAAGGTTGAATGCGAGAATAGAGGAGTTGGTCTCTATAGTAATGGTGACTGTCAAAGATCACTGGCTCAAGGCAGCAAGGACCACGATTCGCAGGAAAGAGTGTTGGGTCTGCCTTGAAGTGATGCAAGACATCTCTGTGTTCTGACGCACGTCTTTAGTGAGATAAATGGAGGTATGGGATGTTGGAAATAATAATGTGAGGGTGGGGTGAACCAGTATTATTAGCTCAGTAATTTTTCATTTCCCAAACAAATTTATATATGCTACTTCTGTGAAGTGAACTAGCATGTACATGCTACTCTGATTAGAGAAACCAGCATATACCCAGGGAACTTATGATTTAGTCAATTTATCATGGGTTGATCTTTAATCAGTGCATCAATAACTTATTAAAAAGCATAGTAAAGATAGAATAAACCATCACACATAAGAAACACACATGAAGACCAATATTTAAGGTGGAAACCCAATGTGGGAGAAAAACCACCTACTATTGTTATCTCTGCCTTCTTTCAATATTAAGAAAATCTATTTACAATCTTATACGGGTGCAGACTCATACTAGTACGTAGGTACCCACTTGCAGAAGGCTACAACCTTCTCTCATTTTCCAGCTTCTACTGGAAAGGAGCTGCAACCCCCTAGCTCTTGTACTAGCCAATGTGATTACTAGTACATAGGTTCCGACCTACAGAAGGCTATGATCTTCTCTCTTCTTCCATGGACCATGTTTCATAAATTTTCAGACTAGATGCTCCTGGTAGACAACAATACAAATGAAGGCCTCGTTTCATCAAATTTTCATACTGGACCTATCAGGAATTTCAAACTTCATCAATCAATAACTAGATAATCTGAACAATCAAATCACTGTTAGCAGAACACTGTGCTGAACCTAGAACCCTGCATCATCATTGAGAACCAGTTGCAACTTCAAAAATCAGGAATCAATATGTATATGCTACTTTGTTGAACCCAACTTGCATGTATACCCTACTTGTTTTAACCAAACCTGCGTATACCTTCAAAACTAATAAAAATTCTGAATCAGGTCTGTACCAACCAGCAATATACTGACCATCTATTGTCAATTTAAAGATATTTATAGGAAGTAACAGAGGTAGCCCTTCTTACTTAGACAATCAATCAATTAGACACCAAATTCCTTATGCATTTAGTTTTACATTCAAATCTAAGAAGAATTCATTGACAGACAACATAACTGATTAGATAGATCAGTCAAATCTGAAGAATAGGCTTTTCTTTTGTATACGCTACTTGGAAGAATATAACCTATGTTTACATGTTCTTTTACCGAGACGAACCAAAATATAGATCTACAAATATTAACTCATAACTTCGCTGCTATTCCAAACTTCAGAAAAACCCAGATCATGACATTTAAAGAATAGAACAGGTGTACACAATTAGATCTAGTCCAACCAATATCAGATCATTCAATGATAAGTCATTTCAGGTCTCATGATCCTGATCCAACATTGAATTCAAGGTGCACAAAATATTTTAAATCATATCACAAACATAACCCCTGTAACATAAAATATACTTTCGATAGAAGTATTCCTTAGAAATACCTTTCACTTTCACACATAGGCCTTATGATCTTCTCCTCCTTATATAGTTTTTGGCCTTTCTCAATACCTCAGACCAAAACCACTTATGACCCGTCGTATTCTTGGACAGGATCAAATAGTCATTAATCCAATCAATATTGTGAGCTAATACCATGGTATTGACCCCTAGTATTGTCTCCTCTTGAATTTCCTTGTTTTTCCAACCTGTACAAGCTTTTCTTCTTGTGAGAGTGCGTGTATACATATATGCTCTTTTTGTTCTGTGAACCAGCGTGTATACATTGTTTTGACTAAGTGGACCTACGTATACATCTTAAACTGCTTTACACCATCATTTACCTTCAACTTCTTCATTCTGATTAGTAGATTTTAGTTCCATCTTCTTGTTCTTCTGTACCAATTCCCTGTTACCTTTAAATAGATATATTGCACTGTGAGTGAGTTGCCATCAAGGACAACACTAGTATCATAATGCCAACATGGGAATCAAGAAGCAGTGTGCAGGTCACTTGAAAAGTAATTTCTTAGCATGGAGCTCCACACAGTCAGGCAATGAAAAACTACCAGGTCGATCTTTTTTTCTGCACTGCGAAAAGAAACCGATAGTTGATTTCTCCTGATCCAAAAACTGAAGAATTCAAGTAGTTAAGGTGAAAATGACAGGTGAAATTGTCGAGTAATAGAGGAGGAACATCATGGCAAAGGCATGGCCTGATCAATGAAAATCACAAGAAATGGCATGGAGATATTTTGCTATGGTGATCATTCAGTTTTCCCATGGTTTTTTATTTTTTACTTTGTTGCATTTTAGAGAAGAAAACAAATATGTTGTAATCATTTTGGGCAGCAGAGCCATCGCACGCCGAGACAACTAGTCGATTTGACAGTTGGAGCTCGACTGAGATATTTTTTAACTATTGTTCAAAGTTCCCCTCTCCTTATAAATAGAGGGAAGAAACACTTATATAAGGTTTAGAATTTTTGGAAAGAGGTTCATAATTTTTGGAAATAACTCTTAGAAAGTGCCTTTTCTTGTTTTCATGAAGGCATTGTTATGAATCTTGATGTATGCACATTTCTCATAAAATTAATGTGAGATTTCTGGTGATTCAAACTCATTGGATTGCAGTATGATCATCTACTCTTGTGCTTTCCATTATGAAACCAACTCACAAAAAGATAGAAAAGATAGGTCAACGCCTTAGAATTCAACATCTTCGAGGGGGAAACCTCCTTTACATTACACAAATGAATGATTCTTTGATGATTCAAATGACAAGACCTCCTTTCTATATAAAGGAGTCGAAGGGGTCAAAATATAATAAGAGCCGACATAACAATAATAATGTAAGGGCAAAATAATAACAATAGTGGGCTTCTATGGGGCACAATACTAACAACATGGGGACTACATGGGCACAACAATATAATAAGGGGGTTGTACTAATAATAATAAGGCATTATACTAGTAGTATAGGGGCCTAACATTTTCATATATGTTAAATATTCTTCTCATATTTCATGTCAAGTAGCTGTTAGACATATTTTTCATTAGATAAAGATTCATTTAAATCAAGTTGTTTATGGAAAATGCTTGTATTGATGTGGAAATAAAGTCTTTAAAAAAACTCCATGTATCTTAGCATTCCATACGCATTTCCTTACTCTTCTTTCTCTCTAAATCCAGATACAAAAAATTCTTAATGCTTAATCTCTGTATGATGGATTTCTCCTCTACTGTCTTCTACCATTACATCTGTGTTAACAACTGATTTGTTGCAATCACTCAATCTGAATTGGCCACCACTAACCAAGGATCTTTTCCTGTGTATTCTTGCATTTATGTTGGTTCATACATTCTATCTTTATGAATGGATTTGAATCAACCTTATTTGAATTACATGTAAAAACTATGGTGCTATAAGTCTTTAAGATAAATTTGACAACACTAATTAAGATGTCCTAGGCATTGGTCTCCTATCAACCTAGAGGTTGTCTCTAGGAGGATTCTACATCTTCTAAAGCAATTGTGTGACTAGAGATAGAAAAATATACAATAAGTACATGGAAAGAATATGTATATACTGCTTATGGTGTTGTGATACAAAATATTGATATGACATTGGTACTTGAGGATTGTGGACCCTCCTATATGAGGAGAGAGCATGTTGACCTTGATGATATGAGCTCAAAGGGATGAGTTGTTGACAGAGATTTATTGCATTATATTATTCTTATGTTATATTTAATTGATGATTCTTGGAAGAACTACACATCTGGTCACATATTGATGATATTGGAAAGATTTATGCTACATTGCCTTATCTTGAGGATGTTCATGTTTTTGTCTATGTTTCTACTATCAGATGATTCCCATTTGGAGCATGATGGTTGCTGATGATTATCATGGTTTTGCTACAAAGTATACTTCATAGATGAGATCCTTTTTATGGTTATAAATGCCATGTGTGTATCTTGATGTAAAGGTCATGAAAAGACCCATGTTGTAAATCATTGTAAAATTTAGTCATGTATGGATTGTTGGGATCAAGTCATTTCATGTAAGTAGACATTGATGTAAACTCTGGGTCAAAAATGTAAACCCAATATGTTGGGTATTTGATGTAATCATGAGTCATTGGTGATAAGAAAGGTCATTTTTGGTTGGGTCATAAAGTCTTGTACTTTTATTTCATATCTTTCAAAAGGTCTAGAATATTCTCAAGGGGAGCATGGTTGATATGCAAATTTTCATCCAATTAGACCTACAACAATCAACACTACAAGGGAAGCACTTCATTCAGCCTAGATCAACCCTTTTCCCTTGATTTTAAAGGGGTAGAGAAGCTTAGTGTTTGGATAATAGTGCTTGGAGAGAAGCTTAATCTTTGGATAGAGGTATTTGGAGAAAATACTTGGTATTTGCATGCGTGTTTGTAGGTGGTGTCCAAAAACCAAGTGGTTTCCATCAAGTAGAAAGGGGGATATTATTAGAATTATGGCTAGTGTGTTGTCCTTCATGGAAACTCACATGATAAAGAATTATTTTGTGTTTGGAGAGAAGCTTGGTGTTTGGGGAGAGGAATTTAGAGAAACTACTTGGTATTTGCAGGTGTTTGTAGATTGTGTCTAAACACCAAAGTGGTTTCCATCAAGTAAAAAAGGGGAGATTGTTGGAATTATTTCTAGTGTGTTATCCTTGATGGAAACCTATTTGATAAAGAAGTACTTTATGTGAACATTGATTACTATGTAACTAATGTAGATTGGTATATATACTACATAAGACATGGACAAAGGAATGACATTCCAATGATAGTTGGATGAAAAAAGCAAAAGTTGAAGAAAGTATATGCAATTCCTATGAAGAAGGGTCATGTACATACATAGGTCCTATGAGTAAACGTCGTGTACAAAGTCTGAACCATGGAATTATGGATACGAGGGGTCATTACCATGGCATTGGCCATAGTAATGGTTGTGGCAACATTTATTTGATCTCGTCAAAGAATAGTAATTACATGATGATGCAGGAGCATTCAACCCAAGGAAAATCAATGTACTTTAGTAGACATAAGGGGTCATGTATTTTAAGGAATTTGGATTCCTAAGTGATGAATTAATGTAATATTTAGGCTTTTGAGTGCATAGAATAGGAATTAACTAGATAATGTGAGATATCTTGTAAATGCTCTCAAATAAAGGAGAACATGAGTGGTTAGTAATGACAAAAGAGTTAGAAGTCAATTATAACTCTTAAAGCAGTTCATGATTCGAGGAACTAGAGAGAGTTCTTAGGAATTCAATGAAATTAGAAATGGACATAGAGGATAGAGGAAATTTAGGAGTCAGTTCAGTAGATCTAGGATTTGAACCAAAATTAGTTCAAAGAACCTTTCTGGTATAAATGTAAGCCTACAGGCAGAGTGAAGGGAGGAGGTCACTGATAGTTGAAGATCAGGCCTGTGAGAGACACAGAGTCTCGAATGTAGTCATTTTTTTATACTTATGTATACAGAGATTTATTCCTATATGTGTAAATGTGTGAAATGAGTATTTTATGAATGAATTACATATGAATTCATAGGTTTTGTAACATGGTTGCAGGCAGAATTCTGCAAAACACACAGAGGAGAGAATGATTCAAAGGAATCATCACAGGTCTTTGAATCTAATTGAGGAAACAGAGGTGAAGATCTGGAAAGGTAGCGAAGTGAGAAGTCGCTGAGGAGTTAAGCTTAGAGAAGTTGAACTGCGGAAGTGGAAGAATGAAACCCTTCGAAGAAACCTGAACTACAGAGGAAACGCTGAAGAAACAGTGAAAACATAAAGAAAAGGACTAAGGAAGAAGTGAATCGTCAAAGCATAAGAACCATTGGATCTCGAAGATCAATGACATAGGTGACAAGGAATGAAACCCATCAATCTCATAGATTGACGGTCTTTGAATGTTGAAGGAGCATGGAAGATAATCGGGGAAGAGCAGTTCTCAAAGGTAGAGAAGTGGATTTCAGGCGGAAGGAAAGCCGTAAGCGGTTTTTACCATTTGGCTTTGATTCCAGTAATCAGAGGACACGTAGCAGCAGAGGAGTGAGGGGGAACCACTTTATTGGGTAGTTAGCCCCATGCCTATTGTCTATCCGAATTCATGGTAGATTGTTAGAACTACTAAGTATAGATCAACGGCGGAGGATTGTCAGGCAACTTGCATTAGGAAAGGATATCGACCATTGGATCGAGAACCGATCAATGGTTGTGATATAATCACAATCGCATTAGACAAAGGTCAAAGTTTGGTCGACTGTGAAATTTCGATGCACTGATAGCGATAAAGCGCTGATTGACGATCGAAGGTGGTCAGAGATCGGCGGAGCATTGAAGGAAAGGTCTGAAAGAGGGGACTTGATGGAGTTATAGTGGCAGCGTTTAATAATTTGAGATCTATAATATGTTCACATATTGGAGGTGGGAGGAGGTGTGTATTAATGTGACCCACGGAGGAGGCGATATCTGATTGCGATAAAGGTGGAACCTTGAAATATGTGCAGAGGCCGTATAAGGTGACAAGGTAAATTATTGCGTGTTTGTGGGTTATTTCCTTTGTAAAAGGTTTATAAAGGAAAATAGTGCCGACGAAAGGGTTATGTATTAATTTATATGTAAATCCACCATTATCAAGGGAGATAAGGATTTCATGCAATAAATATATATAACCAATGTTGAAAGAGGGAAGGCTATATATATATGTGCTTAAAGGGTTAACAAAGGTTGTATAAGGGTTAACAAAGGTTGTATAAGGGTTAAGGAAGATTATGAGGGGTTTTAAAGTCCCACTAGTAAGGACCTAATGAAAGGCTTTAATAAAGTCTTATGCGAAGATTTGAGGGTCGATTGAGGTTCCGATAAGAGGATATTGCCTAGGGGTTAGACTATGTGGGTTAGTCTATAGTTTATTACAATTGATGGTTGAAGATTTGACTCCTTGGTGAGTTAAATACCTGGGACAAATGTGCCTATGCATTTTACATGCATACTATGGGTGTAAGTGGGAGTAACCCTACATCATTTGGTACCTGACAATTTGTGCATGTTTGCAGGTGAAACATGTAAAGAAGGACAATTTGCTGATATTGTCATAAAGGAGGAAGAAGAAAAGAAGAATCTAAATTTTGTTCTCGAAGAAGATGAGATAGATAGGTCTCATATACATATGGAGAAAGATATCAATCAACCAAGTGAAGGGCTTGAGGAGATTGAAGAAGAGACCATCGAAGAATTTCTGAGTCATAAAGAGAACTTGGAACAACAAGGGGACATGATGACTGAAGCATCAAGTGAGACCACAAGGTCTTATGTTTTTAAAACTGATAGTTTGTGTATGATGACATATATTGTAAGAGACAAGCAACCTCTTGAAGATATCTTCAGAGTAGATGAAGATCTAGAAGTAAAAATTGACAAAGAAAACTTCTTAGAAGAAGAAGAATTTGATTGCATACAGAAGAAAAGGTCTATGGATGACTCTATAGAAGCTGTCATAGAGATGAGGAATTAGGATCTTATTCTGATGAAGAATGAAGGAATATTGTCTTAGAAAGGTAATCAAATGAGTTTGATTAATGATTTTGATGAAGAAAAATGCAAGAGAATATTAATGCAAATGGTGAGACAAGGGTAGCTCTTGGAGATGGTAATGAAAGTTTAATAGATTGACACTGCAAAAGAAGGAGTTCACTACAGTGGAAAAGAGTAGGAAGACATCATTAGAGTAGATGATGTGGAAGAGAGATTAGTTGACAGTCTCATGAAAATATATTTGCAGCGGAAGCGTGTGGGCTCTTAACCCACAGGTCCCAGGACTTCATGAAAAGAGATTTTGGGGGTAAGGCCAAAACCCCTTTCCTTTATCATATTCGATCCTAGGCCTATGGGTTATGTGCCCATTTCATTCTCGGATGTGTTCCATAAGGCTTTAAGCCTTTAAAACCTGGACCATATAACCTTATTAGAGCCCATACACTGTAGGGAGCATTTAAATATGCGTTTATCATTAAAAAAACCTGCAGCCATACATCTATACGAATACAGGAATTACACGTGAAAACCATGAAAAAACCCCTCCGAACCCTTTATTCGGACTTCAAAAATAATTCACCCGGATCTATATATCCGTCAGGTCCACTCTTCGCACCATTTCACAATGCCACTCTGATCTCCGATTTCTGATTGCCGACTTATCGCTATCGGCGTATCGGCATTCCACCACATTGGCGCTATCACACTGTCCCTTGACTGCTCCGATATGCGATTAGCGATTAGATCTGGACCATTGATATGGACTCTCGATTTGACAGTCCATGATCCATTGCATTATCACAATTGCTCTCCTCAATGGTTAGTGTCTGATAACACCTAAAAGGGTTTCGCCGATGCGATAAAATCATGGCCGTTGATCTATAAGATCCAATGACCCTGGTTTGTCGATACTTCATCTCTTTGCTATTCTTCCTTGGCTTGATCTCTCCATTTTGATGGAATCTGCGCTTTAAATCCAGTTCCTCTGCCACACCTACGTTCACACCACAACTCCACATATAACAATATTTCATTGGATCGCCATCGATCCTACGGTGATCGATGGACGATCAACACACTTTAACATTGCGTTTAAGCCACTCATGCATATATACAACATAACTGGAAATGGCTTAAATACATAAGCACTCGGGAATCCACACAACACAATTATATTCATTATACAATATTTAGTACAGACTAAGGCATTTCAGCCTTAGAGACAATTCCCTCTTGAGTACATTTTGATTACCCTCGGCTTACACACTCTATCTATCACTCTCTGTCTTACCCTCTATTGAACACGCAGGCTCATATATATATATAAGGAACATTGGATCGGATCACTGAAAGGATCCGATCAACCCTCTCCACGAGTCACTCAACTGAAGCCCTAAAGCTCGATATAGAATACATATGGTAGATTACATTAACTAAAGTCTTCTCGAGACTTTATTAGTTCCATCAATCTATTTATGTTGAAATAGAATTGTCCCTGTTTTACTCGATGGTCCACATCTCCTCCTTCTCTGCTTTGGATTCCTCCTTTAATTAAGGGGGGGTTAGATGATCTTGCATCACATGTTGATGGTTCTGGACCCGCCAACATTCAGGGGATATCCCCAATATAAAATCCCAA
>APFE030843566.1:0-51479 GCA_000404065.3 Pinus taeda | reverse complement strand
TGTGAACTCTGAAATTCAAAATTCAAATCCCATATGATTTAAAGTAGGAAAAAAAAATAAAAATAAAATAAAAGTTTACCATTGCCAATTTTTGGACTCTAGGTTTTGACAACCCATGGTTTTGTCAATGACATTCTTATGTAATATAGCATTTCCTTAGTTTTTGCACTCAAAAGAGAGGTTTGCTCCTTGAGATATTTGATCCACCTAGGCCATTAATAGATATATAGTTAAAATGGATCTAAGTTGGTTTATTTTATTTTTTAGCAATGTAAAATGTATGATGATACATAATACCTATTAACCAACCATTTAATTTAAATAATTATGATACCTATCAACATTTATCAATAATTTAATTTATATGATTGTTCTATTTATGTTAAAACATTAAAATCTAAAATCTATAAGAAAACCAATAAAATGCAAAAACACTAACCTACATATAAAGTTATGGTTGAGCATGTATGACGAACTAGAATAAAGTAAGTTTTATGGAGTATAGGACCCATTTATTGCTCCACTTTTGTTCTTTTAATTATTGAAATGAATTTTAAGTGAACTACCATGCTAAATCTAGGGGAGAGAATCATTTTCTTATTTCATAAAAAAAATCTTATTTTTTGGGTCTAAAATTTCCTTACCATTCATAATAAATTTAATGATTTAAATCATAAACTAATTATAAGCTATGAGGTGAACACAAGTAAGGTAACAATAACAAAAATGGAAAAATATTTTGTAATAAATTTTCATTTTCTTTTATATATATATATTCTAAGGTTTTTAGATAACAAAATTTAAATGGAGTCATCTAATGAGCCAGAGGAATTGCTCAGACAACCAAAAGTAGTCGGAATCCACGCAAAAAATTTTCAAAAAATCTCGTAGAGGTAGTGTTTGAATGGTGTTTTTGATGGTGGAAATGGATTCAACACCATCAAAAACGTCTAGGACACCTAAAATAATTTTGAATTTTAACAATATAACATGGATTTAGAAAAATTCTTGCCGGATTTTCTCTAAATATGACCGGAATTTCTATAACTTTCCGGGCAACTCCTCTGCCTTTCCGGGCAACTCCTCTGCCTCGTTAGACTACGAGAATTTAAATTCATTAAAAAGATATACTCATTATGAGTTTAACATGTCACATGCAGGAACTAGAGTAGGGAGAATAACAACATTTTTCCCAACTATCTATATTTATCTAATTAATCTAAATATTATTAAACATGTTTAATTTGTATCATTCATGCTAATTTTGATGACCTAAGTTATAAACCAATACAGAAATGAAAACAAATAAATCAACAATATCAAAGAAAAATGTATGAGATTAAGAATAAATGTTACTAGAAAGCATATGATTCCATTTTAGGTGGCCTCAATGATGAATACAAAGGTGACTTGGCTTTTTTATGGGTACTACTTGAGTTGAAACCACCTTTTAGTTTTGTAGTAAGAATTAAAAAAAAAAATCAATTAATTAAGAGATCATATTTTCTAAAGCAAGGAAACATGTTAATATTTCAAGACATACATCTTCGAGGAGCCAAAATTTAGCCCCTTATGGACCACAAACTAGCTATTCAAGTGATGTGGTTTTCAAACAAGTTGTTCCAAGTAATGTGGTTTTAATCAATCTATATTCTCACATAGTCTCACATAGGAGTGAATGATGGTTATCTTCATGACTAATTAACAATTGAGTTACGATAGATTTTACAATATTAAATAATAATAATAATAATAATAAAACCTCCATTAACTAGTTTTGACAATAATAATAATAATAATAATAATAAAACCTCCATTAATTTTACCCTATATTGTTAACGTCATTAATTTATATGCTTATTCAATTTTTTTTTTTTACACCAAAATAATTATATTTTATTATTTTTAGTTTTATTATTTACCTGTGTTAGAAATTTAACAAACTTATTAAATGTAAGTGGGTTAATTATATTTTTTATTCATTATAATATTTAATTTGATTCCGAGTGATTTGGGAGATTAGCTTGTGGATTAAAAAACAATCATTCAAAGATTTTTAAGTTATATATATATTTTTAGTTGTTTCTTTTCAATTATTGGGAGTTTCAAACCTTGGTCATTTTACATAATTATCATAGTGGAATTTGACTTAAAAAAGAAGAACTTGGAGTAGGCTTTCATCCACTTATGTGTATATGGTGTATAGGATGATTAATATATGTTAAGTGTATATGGTGCATACGATGATTAATATATGTTAATGTAATTAGATAATTTGACCACTACTTCACAATATTCCATAACTTCCCTAATAAAACAAAAAAAAACTTAAATTATAAAAAATTGCACCTTATTTTCTAAAATTTATTATTAAAAGTATACATATAGACTGATTCACTCACGATGGGATGCTTATCACCAAAATGGTACCAGCCTCGAGGTCAAAATTTATTATTAAAAGTATACATATAAAGAGTGGTTCACACTTGATGGGATGCTTATCACCAATCACCAAAATGGTACGAGCCTCGAGGTCAAAATTTATTATTAAAAGTAGCAGTTGTCTATAATGAGACTTTTTGGCAAAATTTATTATTAAAAGTATACATATAAAGAGTGGTTCACACTTGATGGGATGCTTATCACCAAAATGGTATGAGCCTCGAGGTCAAAATTTATTATTAAAAGTAGCAGTTGTCGATAATGAGACTTTTTGGCAACCTTTCCTGTGGGTTTTTCCGGTCAAAATCAGGCAGCAATTTATTCGAATCACAAGTTTGATAGCTAGTTTCCGCACAATCAAACCGTCCCAGGGGTTTTTCATGGTGCTGAATCCAAATATGCAGTTCACATATAAAGAGTGGTTCACACCTGATGGGATGCTTATCACCATAACCAAAATTTATTATTAAAAGTATACATGTAAAGAGTGATTCACTCTTGATGAGATGCTTATCACCATAATTGTACAAGAGCTGGGAGGCCAAAATTTATTATTAAAAGTATACATATAAAGAGAATAAAGAGAAGAGTGATTCACTCCGGATGGGATGCTTATCACCAGAATCATATGGTTGAGCTTGGACGCCCTTGGAAAGTTTAATTCCCCAAAATAACTTCTATTCCTCCACTCCTCCTCTGAACCCTAAACATGTGACCTAGATTGAATTAAACCCCATATTATTAAAAATATATATATTAAACATCCCACCCAAAATTTATTATTAAAAGTATACATGTAAAGAGTGATTCACTCTAATCGTACAAGAGCTCTCACGCCCTTGGAAAGTTTAATTCCCCAAAATAACTTCTATTACTCCACTCCTCCTTTGAACCCTAAACATGTGACCTAGACTGAATTAAACCCCATATTATTAAAAATATATATATTAAACATCCCACCCAAAATTTATTATTAAAAGTATACATGTAAAGAGTGATTCGATTCACTCTTGATGAGATGCTTATCACCAGAATTGTACAAGAGTTTGGACGCCAAAATTTATTATTAAAAGTATACATATAAAGAAAAGAGTGATTCACTCCGGATGGGATGCTTATCACCAGAATCATATGGTTGAGCTTGGACGCCCTTGGAAAGTTTAATTCCCCAAAATAACTTCTATTCCTCCACTCCTCCTCTGAAACCCTAAGCATGTGACCTAAACATGTGACCTAGACTGAATTAAACACCATATTTTAAAAATATATATATTAAACATCCCACCCCAAACACAATTAAATTACTAATCTTGTCTAAATATTCAACCAAAACTGCTGGATATGCCAACGAAGCCATTAACTAATATCGTTTTAGACCATATATCAAAACATTATAATGCCGCATTAGAAATATATTCGATTCATAATTCTAACCCACTCCTGTCTAAATATTCAACCAAAACTGCTGGATATGCCAACGAAGCCATCAACTAATATCGTTTTAGACCATATATCAAAACACTGTAATGTCACATTAGAAATAATACGATTCATAATTCAAACTATTAATATAGTTTCAGAACCAAATATCAAAATAATAGTCTCAATATGTATATATACATATTGAATCATAAGTTCTATCATCCCTGCTTTATCTAAATATAAGGCGAAGTTCCAACATCTTTCACAATTTCAAAATAACATAGTATATCAGTGACATCTTCACTGAGCAATCTGAACATAAGGCGAGATTCCAACACCTTTCACAATTTCTAGAATTCTGATCACCCGAGGCGGCTTCATGCTTGAGCACCGATGGTACTTTTTTTATCCTTCTGATTACTTTTATATATGAAAATCTTTGCCACTAGACCGCAGAACTCTCTGCTTTCAAGACAAATAACAATTCCAAGAAATAACAGTTTAGAAACAAAAAGACTATCAGGATATCAGCAAGAAAAACAAAACAGAGTGGTCTACTAAACGAATGGGTTTACTTAATAAAAAGCATGGATGACATGTTATATTGGATTAATCGATACTCACTTCCATGGCTCGTCGCCCAGAAGTATTATGTCTCCTTCAAAGTCGCTGTAGGCAACCGACCAACCTTTGCTACAATCTCGCAGTTGACCTTCAAGATTGAACAACACTTCCAGTTCACCAATAAGCTCTGGATAGCCTTCAAATTTAGTAAGATCTACAGATCTCCCAATACCATTACCTTGTTTAAATACCTGCAGTTTAATGCAACAGGACATTGATGCTTTTCTCCTCGTGAAAAATCTTTTTAATAGCGAACAAATTCTGGAATTTTTTAGAATGGAATTCAATAGTAACTTATGATGTAATTATTCCGAAAAATATTGAATAGATTGGCAAAGTATAATGTGATTACTAAACAAAATTATTATCAAAATCCGTAAAATCACAAAAACAGAAAATCAAACCAGAAATCAATATCTTAGTTTTCTAAAACCCAAACCCTGGTTTATTCACTTGGTTGAATTTCAATAACCCAACAAATCTGTGAAAAACAACTTGTGATTAATCCGAAAATTATTAAATCGATTGGCAACTTATAATGTGATTAATTCGCAAGAATATTATCAAAATCAGTAATATCACAAAAACAGAACATCAAACGAGAAATCAATATCTTAATTTTCCAAAATCCCAAACCCTGGTTTATTCACTTGGTTGAACTTTTCAATAACCAAACAAATCTGTGAAAAACAACTTGTTCAGCCCACTGTAAAATAAATCGTACCTTGGTCCGGCTCCGACTAGGATTTCGCTGATGTCTATATTGATCTTCATGAGTTTCTTTTGATGACTTGCAAGTTCTCCTCTCCTGCTCAACTACCTTGGTCCGGCTCCGACTAGGATTTCGCTGATGTCTATATTGATCTTCATGAGTTTCTTTTGATGACTTGCAAGTTCTCCCCTCCTGCTCACTTGTTGAAGTATCTGTAAAAGTAACACCAAACAATTTGATACCCGCTTTAACAGGACGTGAAACACTTTTGGAAACGCAGCTGCCCAACATAGCAAAACCAGGATTCTCATGCTCAGGTGTTGCTCCCATGTTACACACTTGCATGTTTCTAGTTGCGTCCCTTTGGCTATCCAGTACAGTTGCACCATTATGTGCTCCTGAAAATTGTGATGGGTATGCTGATTTTCCTTTATCCTCTTGCTTCTGTTCAAACTGTTTTCCTGGAACCCTTAATGGCTGCGCATCTTCCAGAATACAGGGATTAGGACTTGTGAATGAGCCAGGGAACTTTTGCGTCCCACCAGTGGCCTGAAGAGCAGAGATTTCCGAAACCAAATTTCTTTTAGGGTTCATATCTTCTTGATCTACCAAACCCAATCTTTTTTCACGGTGCATACCTTCCAGATCTTGTAAGTCCATTGGAGAAAATCTTTCACAAGCCACTAATCTAGCACTACTGCAGCAGTCAAAATACTTGCAAAGAATTGATAAGTGGGGAGATGTAGCTAATGTATTTACTAGTTAATAGTGGCCTCTGGCGCTTGGTTACGGGTCGAGGTATCGCAGCTGCTAGAATTAATGGAGGTTGTAGTCGTGTGGAGGCAGGGTTGAATTTTGGTAACGCCACCTTTGTATTTATATTTTGAACTTCCAAAATCAGGACCACGCTATGTTTAGATTCTTCTGTTCAAACATGTGATTAATCTTCCAGATCTGCGGTTATTCAAATAGACACATCTTAATATAGACACAACGTTCTCGCAATAAAATTATCATGAGATTAGTTTTAGTGACTAATATTCATGACTTAAAAAAGCACACATTAGGAGAACATTGCCCGGACTAGAGCCATGCAAGCTCTTCTAGTAACAGGTTGTAGTAGTATGCAAGTGAAAGTGAAAACGCAGATATGCACTTTAGACCTGCATCATAGAGCCAGGACTTATCCCATGGCGATGAGGAGGAGCCTCCATAGTACCAGGTCCAACCACAGAGAGCGAGGCGACCAGCAGCCTCTATAAATATAAAATAATGTATCTAATTATAAACTCGAAAAACTACCAAATATTAATACATAAAATTGTACGCCATGTTTACACTTTTCTCCGGTTAATCTAGGAGTAATCTAAAACATCTGGATCTCTGGTTAATCTTAATATAGACACAACGTTCTCACAATACAATTATGAGGATAGTTTTGGCGACTGATATTCATTAAAAAAAACACATTCTAAATATATTAAATTGCATGTAAGTATAAACTCAAACTACCCGATATTAATACTTAAAATTGTAACTCAATGTCTTTTTTATTAATATAAAATTGTATTTCACTTTTTATTAATATAAAACTGTATTTTTTACTCGGGAAAAACTTGTCATAATTAATTGTCAACTATAAAATTGTATTTCTTTTGAGAGGTAAGAAATGGAGATATCTGGAATAATCATTTCTAGTTGTTCACATGGAATGCAGACTAAGTCGTCACCCTTATTTAAGGAAAATCATGCTATCTGGAATAACGCGCTAGTGGAGAGGTGTTTTAGGAAATAACCACGCCACCTGGAATAACGCGCCAGTGGAGAGGTGTTTTAGGCCGTCAACCCATTTCCTTAGGTCCAAGGAAGACCAACTCTTAGCCAGATAAAAACACTTTTATGGTATACTCCGGGGCGATAAATTATTCAAGGAAAACCACGCCACCTAGAATAACGTGCTAGTGGAGAGGTGTTTTAGGCGGTTAACCCATTTCCTTAGGTACGAGAAAGACGAGCTCTTAGCCAAATAAAAACACTTTTATGGCATACTCGAGCGATAAATTTGTATTTCATTAGTTTAAGTTGTTTTATTTTTTATTTAAAATGTCATAGATATTATATTAAATTCTTTATTATAATTCTATTATTAATTGTTATTTTTTTAATGAGTATGAATTTTAATTTTAATATTTAATAATATTTCATTAGTTTAAGTTGTTTTATTTTTTATTTAAAATGTCATAGATATTATATTAATTTCTTTATTATAATTCTATTATTAACTGTTATTTTTTTAATGTGTAGGAATTTTAATTTTAATATTTAATAAATGTCAAACATAACTAACAAACTAAATTTTCTTTTTTCACAATTTTTTTCTTATCAATTTTGTTTAAATTAGGGTAGATATTTTTAAAAACCATAAATTTATGTTGATTAATTTTGAAGATGGAATGTGTTAGGGGTTTGTTAGGGTGTTGAATCTATTTATGTATTCAAAAGTGTATTTTAAGTAATAAAAAATAAGAATCTTACTAAAAATTCTCTGTTTCATTGGACCCAAAATGCCATTTCATCTATTAGTTAGAGCATCAATAAATAATAAATAATATGACTATATAACTATTTATTTTTATCTATTAATAAGGGCTTGGAGTAGTTAGTCTTTCTCATAAGTAAGAAAACATGTTAATGACCCAACCTATTTCCGTATCACTAATGGGTAATTTCAAGTGGGGTAATTTTCTTTGAATAACCATGATGAGTCGATATGATGATTGTCCTACCATTGGTCTGACACTTGGGTTATGATAGATTTTCTTACTACATAAAAATATAAAATTAAATTAAAAACAAAAACTACGTATAATAATTATATTAAATTAAAAACAAAAACTACCTATAATAATTATATAATCGCCACTCTCTCAACCTATTAAATGGCATAGTCTAACTTATAGATGAAATAGTGTTTTTATCGAAATCCAACAAAATAATTTCAAGATAGAATGCAACGTTTGAATTCTGCAAATTAAACAACAAAAACTCAAGGCTTTAAAAATCTCCATTGGATTTTGATTAAAATTTACCAGAAATGTCATGAAAAAAGCCATTTCGTCTATAAATTCGACTAGGCCCTACTAAATCGAAGTTCAATTTTTTTTATTTTTATTTTGCATTAAGAGTAAATATGAATAGAATAATTATTGGACATTTTGTATTAAATAAAAACTAATTGTGCTGAGGTGTTCTCGAACATGGTAGAGATATTGTAATGTTTTGTTTAACATTTTGACTGAATCAAAATAAAATAAAATAAATAATTATAATGATAATTAATAATTAAAGTAGTCTAGATTCATGATGTACCAAGGGCTAAGACTCTTTCAAAATTAGTTTCCCAAATGGCATATTCATAATCCTTGCATAGCATTAATATATTTCATAGACAAAATTAATTATTTTCCTAATTATTGTTATAGTTATAATTAATAGTTAAACTAGTCTAGATTCATGACGTACCAAGAGCTAAGACTCTTTCAACATTACTTTTGGATATGACATATTCATAATTCTTGCATAACATTAATATATTTCATGGATAAAATTAATTATTTTCCTAATTATTGTTTGACCTTCCCACGGTATGCAAAGTATCATAATTTTTTTAGCTGCAATAATTAAACATTTACAAGTTACCAGGGGATGTTACATTCCCCCCCTCATTCTTAACACCATCCCGGTGTTTTTGCGTCCTCAAAATAGGTTTCAGTATGCTTCCTTCATAATTTTTTCGTCCTCCCAGGTAGCCTCTTCTAGGCTAAATTTCCTCCACTGCACCTTAACCTAGGTGATAACTCGCTTCTGCAATGTTACTTCTCTATGATCGAATATATGTAGAGGTTTGATTAGGAACTCATCGTCTGATTCAACTTGTATATCATTCCTAATGATAACATTCTTAGGATCATATATATATTCCTTTAACAAAGAAACATGAGAAATGTTATGTATATGTATGTGGCTGCACAAGGCTAGTTGATAAGCCACAGGCCTAATTCGAGCCAAAATTTGAGAAGGGTCGTAGTACCAGGGGGCTAGCTTGGAACATCCTGCCCAACACATAATCTTTTTTTAGGCTTCACTCGTACATACACGTGGTCCCCAACATGAAATTCTCGATAGTTTCTTTTTTTATCAACATAGGTTTTTTGTCTATCTTGAACAAACTTCAAATTCGACCTTACTTTTCTTACGACTTCTTCCATCTCTTCCAATATATCAAATCCCAATATCAATTCGTCTTCAGGGCCACTCCAATTTATAGATGTTCTACATTTGCGTCCATATAACACCTCAAACAAGCTCATATTTAGGGAAGCTTGATGGTTATTATTGTAAGCAAATTCCGCCAAGTGTATATAGTCCTCCTACTTCATCAATTGATACATCACATACATTCTCAACATATCTTCAATCACTTGGTTTACACGTTCAGTCTGTCCACTGGTTTGAGGTTGGTATGCAATGTTGAACTGCACTTGAGTACCTAATCCATTAAACAAAGATATACAAAATGCAGATATAAATTTAACATCCCTATCAGAAATTACCACTTTTGGTATTCCATGCACCCTGAAAACTCTTTCATAAATATATTAGCAATTTGAAACATCTTAAAGGAACATCACATTGGAATAAAATGAGCATACTTACTTAGTTTTTCTACTACCACCATTATATAGTCATTTTGTTTCTTGGTCTTAGGTAGGCCAATAATGAAGTCTAATGTGATAGTCCCCCATTTCCATTCCAGAATAGGGAGTGGCTGGAGCAACCTGACTGGGTGTTGGTGTTCAGTCTTTAGTTGCTGGCATTCCAGGCATTTAACTAAATATTCAACCACTTCCTTTTTCATACATGTCTAGAGGTATTCCTTCCTTAATGTAGTAATCAACTTTTGGTAGCAAGGATGAGTTGCGTAAGGAATTTTATGACACTAATTTAGAATCAACTGCTTGATGCATAGTTGATTAGGAACATATATTCTACTTCGATATATCAACATGTTCTCTTTATTTACCTCATATCCTAGTTGTTGTTCGTTGTTGTTTGGATCATGTGCTTGCTACCATAAAAACCGGTATTCTAGATCTCTTTGGACAACCTCCTTAATCTGTTCTTCAAAATCAGTTCTTACTTTAGTAAATGGGATTTCATAGACACATTTCAACTTCCTACTTAAGGTGTCTGCAACCCGATTATCCTTTCGTTAAATGTTTAATTTCAAACTCAAACTCAATCAAGAAAGTGATCCAACGTGCTTGTCGAGCATTTATAGTAGGTTGCTTAAAATAATTAGTTAAACTGCTATGATCTGTCACTAATAAAAAACCGTTTCCCAAGTAAATAATGGTGCTACATTTTTAAGGTGTGAATCACTGTTGTCAACTCCAAGTCATATGCTAAATACTTTTGTTCACGATCCTTCAATTTTTGAGATTCACAGGCTACAAATCTATCCTCGTGCACTAATACTCCCCCTACTCCCTCTTTACAGTCATCTGTACAAATAGTAAATTCCTTGTCTTGGTTAACAATTCTTAGAATGGGACAGTAGTAAGTAAATGTTTCAACCAATCAAAACTGTTTTGATTCTCAACTTTCCATTTGAAAATTCTTCCTTTCTTTTGTAGGGTGGTAATGAGATAAGCCACTTTTGACAATCCTTCAATAAATCACATATAGTATCCAAACAACCCCATGAAGGATCTTATATCAACCACATTCCTAGGAACGAGCCATTCCATACTAGTTTTATATTTTATGGGTCTACACCAATTTCATCCTTAGTAATAACATGTCCTAAATATTGGATTTGTTCCTTATAAAACTCACACTCACTGTATTTTTCATACAATTGATGATCCCTCAAGGTTTGCAAAACAATTTGCAGATGTTTTTTGTGTTCCTCCATATTTCATGAATAAACAAGTATATCATCTATAAAGATCAATACAAATTTATCCAAATACTCATGAAATATACTATCAAAAGACACATAAATGTCATGGGGGAATTAGTTAGGCCAAAGGGTAGAACCACAAATTTGTAATGCCCATAGCGAGTGTTGAAAGTTGTTATATATATATATATATCTTCTTCTGTAATTCTTATCTAATGATACGTTGAATGCATGTCAATTTTAGAGAATACTATATCCCAATTTACCCAATCAAATAAATTGTCAATACAGGGTAAAGGGTATTTATTTTTCATCGCTAACTTATTTAATTGCCTGTAGTCAATACACAATCGTAGAGTGCCATCCTTCTTTTTGACAAAAAGTACTGGAGCTCCCCAAGATGACACACTTAGGCAAATTTACTTGTTGTCAAGTAACTCTTGAAATTGCATTTTAAGTTCAGTTAGCTCAGGGAAACTCATATGATAGGGTGCTCTTGACACGAGCCACTCCTAGAACAAGTTCAATGGTAACTTCTATGTCCCTTTTAGGAGGCATTCCAAGGATATTTTCTGGGTAGGCATCAACAAAGTTATGTACAATAGGCAGATTCTCTAGAGTAACAACCTTATCCTTTGAGTTTGTATACCCCACTTGTGCCACATAAATTTGACATCATTTCCTAATACATTTTGCCAATTGTGAAGTTGTGACTGGTCTTAATTTTAGGGGTATTTTCAATCCTTGAACTTCTTGCCTCATACCCTCCTCATCCAAATAACTATTTTTTGTCTTTACATTTTTATGAGATACCAATGATTTTCCAACCAACACATACCAATTAAAAGGTCATAAGATCTTAGGGGTAAAAATTTTAAGTTTTCTACTATTGGTTGTCTTACTAGCTCTACAGGACAATTGTCAACCTTATCCATTACTCTTCTTTTTGCCCCTGTAACTAGTTATACCACCCACAGATTTTTAAATTTGGTGGTTTTCAAATGAAAATTTTCTACTATCTTAGGACTTATGTAACTTAAATTAGCCCCTAGATCAATTAAAATGGAGACAGTTTGGCTAAAAATTTTACCTTCAAACTCTACCATGGTCAATTGGTACTCAACCTAGTGATCCTCCACAGCAGCATTGATTTTTGGCAAGCTCCTTGCAACTTTTCCTACTATGGATGCTTCCTGAATCTGCGCTACTTGTTCTATTCTTTTCTGGTAGGGAATTTTTGACATACTGCGGTTCCCCACATCCCCAACACTGTAATGAAGGTCTAGCTATGGGTTCAAACTCTTTTTTACCGAACCGTTCATAAGGTTTTAGCTCATTCTGCAATTTAATCCTTTCCTGGGTCCGCCCTGTATAATTTTTCTATTGATTCTTGTAAGACCCTTTAAAATTCATAGACTTCAATCATTTAAAAATTTGTGAGGGTTTAAGACCCTTCTTTTCCCTCCACTTTTTGCTTCCATCCCTATTTTCCTTCATCTGTTGGTAACATATTCACACTTTCCTAATAACTTCGTCCATGGTTTTACGATTGTATAATTCCAAACATTCCTTCATGAATACATGCAAACTACTGATAAATTGTTGGACTTTTGCCTTTTCTTCACATATGTAAGGGACATATCGCAACAAGGATGTAAATTATCTATAAACTCATTCATAGAAAGCTTCCCCAAAAAAATAACATGAAATTCCTTTTCTTTTTAATCATAAAATCGTTCGGTTAAATATTTATCCTTAAAATGTTTTTGGAAACTTTCCCGAGTTACTTCTTGTTCCTTAATTCCCATTGTTGGTGTCAGGGTATGAACAATTTATTCACACCTTTTCCTTCATTAATGTATCAATCTAGGTGAGTTTTCTTTTCAAGGCAACACGCAAGGTATATGCAGGGGCAAGGTTACAATCTATCATTGACCAAGGGTTCGTGATTACCAAATCAAAGCATTGCTAAAACAAAAATAGAAATTCAACTGGAGAATTTAAAAGGTTATTCACAGTGATCTAAAGAATCTGCAACAATAATCAAGCAATAAACACAACAATACACAATACACACATAACAAGGAAACATGCAACACCTGATCGGAAGAGTGGTCCTAGCTCTCTGATTAGGGCTGCGTTACTCACATCGAAGGATAGATCAACAAAAAGGTTGTATTGTATTAATATTAACAATGCTGTTACAATACAATGCAGGGTCTGACTAACCCCTGATACAAGAATGACCCATCTTTTATACAGTACAAAGGGGAATAACTTCTCTCCCTTAAACCTGGCAACTATATACCCAAAGATATACATCAGTTTAATCACAGCACTAACACTGAGAGTGCAAGAACAGGAATGATCCAAAACAGGTTGAGAACAACTGCAAATTAGTTATGCTGTTTTGTCGTGGTCGATCAGTTGCTGTGAATCGCGGAACTGCGACGATATGCCATGCGATCAACACATGCACTCCATAATCTACGGTCATAACATGTTTTAGTGGTTTGCATAGGTAAAACCATCATGACTCTTCTTCATTAATTAAATATCCCAAGAGATGAGAAAGGGGAATTACCTCATAGTTTTACATAGTAAATGTATGTGAATGAATACAAAAGGGATGAAAAGAGGAGTGGAAATGCAGCGAAAAGATAGGCTAATTTGGTGCCCAACATCTCCCCCCAACAAGCCTTCTGCATACCTTGTGTAGATCGCCATCTCCACAGGTCTGGGTTGGATAGGTCTGGGTTGGGTGAGATCGTATTCCTCGGCCATTTCTGTTCCTGGAACCTTAAACCCCTATGAGAGAAGAAATTCCTTCCACCAACCATTTGGTATATTATATGCTCGGGTGTAGTGCTCTGCTGGCAACCAAAGGATAGGGTACTGAAATCATATTCCCATCCACTAGACCCCACATGTTTGGATGCATGCCACATAACTTGGCACCTTGCTGGGTGCTCATGCAAAATTTGGTGCTCCAAGCAGTCTTCTGTTTCGGATAGATGTGGGTGACATCATCCACCTTTTTTGACAACTATCCAGGGCCTCTGCTTGAAACGTGACCAATTGTTTGACACAGAGATCGACACACCACTTTTGTGTCTTCGACATCTATTCCGTATTTCCCATAATTTCTAAAAATGTAGTGTGCTTATTGTACATAGTCATTGATCTCTCAGGTTATCCTCTTACCATAAAAGGTTTCGTGGCCTGATTTGACTCGAACATGTCAGAAGCTTTCTGCCAGCTTATCTGATTAAAAGTGTAAGAGGTGAGGGCCCTTAAATGAATGTCCCCCACATATGGAACTAGATTAAATTCTCTCTCAATGCATAAGAGATACCCATGCATGTAAAGCTCAGACATCAAATGCTGATTTGGCACATTATGGGCTCCCAATATCCAGAGGAACTGTACACCATCCTCAATCTCGTGACTAATTTCTTTCTGGATGCTTTCCAAATAGAAGAAAAGAAAGTGTTCATGCAAAAATAAAGAATAACTGGAAGTGCGAGGGTGACATGCCATCACTTCTTGTGCTAAATGGAACATCTACTCTTTATCGATTTTCAACTTTGCCACTTGCCTTTCCAGTTGCTCCAACTTGAGTTGTTGCATTACATGCCTCAATCAAATTATATCAATGTGCTCCACATATTCGAAGATAGCCATGGATGCTCGTTCTTGGGCTTTCTTCGCCTTGGTCTGATATCGTGCCGTGGTGGATTTCCGAGTTTGTACTTCAGCTGTCAAAGAAAACTCAAGGCCTTCAAACAAATATTCTATCGGGTCTGTCTGAGTGGCAAAAGAAGTTGTTGCCACTCCATCTACCTGTTTCCTTGCTTCGGCTGTCATGGTTTTGGGCTTCTTAGCCTGACGCTTATATTTTTTCATGTGTTTCTTCAGCCGGTGCATCTGTTTCCTCAGCCTCTTAACCTCTATTTTGAGCCACATTGTTTCTTTGAATTGCAGTTGATATTTCTGCTTCATAGGCATCCTTTGTTGCTCACACAATTCTACCCATTCTTGTTTGACCACCACCTCATTTGGGACTGTAGCCAGTTCGATAGGTGGTGGATTACTCGAGGGAGTATCCACAGGGTTAATTAATGGGGCTTCTTTTCTTGGTCTCTCTTCCTAGGGAGCAACCACTTCCTTACTGTCTCCTACCTCGTCCTGTAGTAAAGCTATCTCGATAGATGGTGGGCTCACTTGATGGATGTCCATCGGTGGTTCAGCCAAACTTTCCCTTCTAGGTTCCCTCATTTCAAAAACACCTACCTCTTCCTCTATTTTGGGTTCCTGGAAAAGGTCTCTGTGGAGGTCTGTGGCCAACTAACCTATGGCAGCTGGTTCCTTATTCGACCCGTCAAACTTCAAAATCAGTAGAATGGCCACATCCTCCTCTGTGTGTTGGGTAGAGCGAGACACCCTTGCCCCTCTTGGAATGGAAAAGTAAGAGGAAAATTGAAAGAATTTTCCTACTTGATCTATCTCGGCCCCAGTTGTGGCCTCGAGATCTTTCCCTCTGTCTGCAGTGTCTCTGCTATGAGTTGAAACCCTTGCCTGTGTAGTCCCCTATTCTGAGGTTGACGCTGGTTCTTGTGGAACAATGTCAGTCCCAACATTTAATTCCTCTGTATTCTCTAGGGTCAGACAGGTTGATGGTGGTTCTTGTGTAACACCACCTTCCGTATCCAGCAGTTCTTGAACATAAGATGTTGACATTGTTTCTTCCAGCACGACATTGATACAAATGTATTCTTGAATCATCACATCAACACCATCCATTATACCCATAGCCTCTCCTTTTGTTGTCCCCATGGTTCTTTCAGCTTCAGGTCCCTCTCATCCTGGTTCATCTTCCTCCTTTGGTTCTACGTTCGAGGGTGGTTCTTATGGGACACCCCCAGCTGCAGTATTAATGAATTCCTCCACCTTAGCTTGATGTGGTCCTTCTTCACTTATTACATTGCTGTTGATTTGCTCCATTGGCTCCATGGTCAAGGATGGTTCTTGAGAGACAGCCTCAGTCATTATGTTGGTGGCCCTTTCTATAGCACTTCTTCTTCCATCAATTCCACAGTCGAGGCTAGTTCTTGTGGAGCAGCCTCAATTATCCTCTCTTGTTCACGCTCCTGGTTCTGTTCCATCCCCTCGGGGTCCATCTCCATTTCCTCTGGTTCCTCTTGATCTAGGTATTCATCTTCTTCTCTGGTTCCTTCCTCCATCGCTTCCGGCTCTTCTTCTCTAGTGGCTCTAGTAGCTATTAACTCTTCCTCTATAGAATCCTAGAATGTTTCCCATGGGATTTGAAGTCGACCGATTGCATGCATGACTAACAACCAGACCAGACCATGGTTGGTAATGACTGCTGCAACTGGTCGTGAATGTCGAGTAGAGTGCGCCATCAGCTAGGGACTCTTTAACAGGAAGAAAGGCATATTCAATGAGAAGGCTTCTGCCTGTGGAAACTAGAGGTGAGCCAATATTCTAAAATGATATTTAAACATGGTAGTATACGTCCCCTCGTAGGTCATGTATGTCATTACAAAACCTGCTACCTCACCCCATGGGTGTGGTAATGAATTCCAGTTGTACCCTCGGCCTTTCTAAACTACGTTTTCTCTGACTTGTAATAATGCTTCGAGGAACTATGGGAGAGCGGTTCTTCGTGAAAACCATTTCTGACCCTGCTGGGGTAGCCCACTGACCTCTGCAATGGTTTCTTTTGTAACTAGGATTTCTATCCCCTAAACCTGAGAGCTCCCTTCCTCTAAATTGAGTGAAAATCCAATCGTAATCGCTTCATTAAACCCTTACAATCTGTCGAAATAGGCGTTCCACCCTGCATTTTCAAAAGCCTGCCATACTTCCCGATTGTTTCGAACCATTGTCGTGCCCTCCAGTTCATGGTGCACAACCAACCCACCCATCGATGTAGGAACTATATCAACGCGGTGGATACAGTCGATTGGTAGGGGAGAGTAACAGCAACCCAACTAATGATGACAATAATGTTAGCATGGTGGCCGCGAGGTCTGGTACACCTCGAAAAACACAACAAATAATGGTAGGGTATGGAAGTACAGGTGAATGATTATGGTGATTGAATACAACGTATTGGGGAAATGACCGGTAAAGTTCTTGGCATACGATTTCAAATTCTAATGCATAGGAATCATGATTACAAAATCGCACGATTTTTGGTTTCCGTCCACATTGGATTTGGTAATGATGTGATATGATTATGATTTTAGGTACATCGTCGTTTATTTATGACGGGACCCCCCAAACTTAAATGCGACCATCCACATCACGCACTAGTCTCTTCTTTGGAATATTTTAATTAGATCCATAATAGTCAATGAAGGCATGCCTCGTGACCTACTTGGTGGTGAAGTAACAGCAAAAATAACCTGTGGAGTAATGACAACGACAGAGTAACAGCGCCGATGGAGTAACAACACCTACAGAGTAACAACATGGCGGAGTAACATCAGTGGCGGAGTAACAACAACTATGGAGTAACAACACCAATGGAGTAACAACAACGGTGGAGTAACAACACCGACGAAGTAACATCAACGACAGAGTAACAGTAACTGTGGAGTAACTGCATCGATGGAGTAACAACAATGACGGAGTAACAACACTGGTGGAGTAACAACACTGGTGGATTAACAACACGACAGAGTGATAGCAACAATGGAGTAAAAACACCGACAGAGTAACAACAACAATGGAGTAATAACACTGGCAGGGTAACAACAATGGCAGAGTAACAACATTGATGGAGTAATAGCAACGGCGGAGTAACAACACCGATGGAGTAACAATAATGGCAGAGTAATAGCACTGGTGGAGCAACAACAACGACGGAGTAACAACACCGATGGAGTAACAAGAATGATGGAGTACTAACAAGTATGGAGTAACAACAACGACGGAGTAACAGCACCGGTGGAGTAACAACAACAGCGAAGTAACAACACTGATGGAGTAACAACAATGGTGGAGTAACAACAGTAACTATTACTTGAAAAAATTCTCAGTTTCTCCTTGTCATAATTCAGTTCTTATTCCTACAAAAAGACAAACAAGTAGTAACAACATATATATATATATATATATATATATTGACAAGATCGGTTAGATGATATATTACCAAAAAGGGACTTGGAGCAAGCTCCTATTACATTCAACTATATTTGGATAGTAGACTAAGCAGTAAGAGGAGAGTGCAGTCCCCTCTCTTGTGCTTAATTCCCAAACTTCCTAAATTCTTTTAAATATTCTAGTATATTGTCAGACGTATTGACCTACTATGAAAGCAAATTTACATAACATATATTCTAATAGGCATTATGGTTTATAGCCTGAGTATTCTTGATCTGCTTCAGCCATGTTGTTGTTGTTGGCTAAATTCTCTCCTTCGTTGCTCATAGTTTTGCTCTTGTAGTTGTCTACGGTCTCTTCCAAATGCTTACACTTGGATTTCAGTATTTTTTTTTTTTCATTGCCATATTTCACCTCTATAGGCTATACTCCATTCTCATTTCACTTCTCAGGTCTTTGAGAGATTGTTGCAACCCATGTATCATGACCTTGTTCCCTTTGAAAGCTAGGCATGAGTCCTTCCTAGCTACCTTCTCAATGGGATTAAACTCCATCTGACTACTTTTTCCTCTTGCTTTGTTGTTGCTACCTGCGCTTCCTTGTTCCTGCGTTGCTTTGATTTGTTGGTCTCTGTCCTAGGCCTTTTAATATGTTGTGGAAATTACCACTGAGTAAATAGTGGTGGTGAGAGGCCTATGAATTAGGATAGGTGGGCAATAGGCATAGATTATTGGAGCAATCTGTGGGGAGGATTGAAAGCTGATAAGAAAAGGATGGTTGTATAGAGACAGAGGGCAGTTAAGAAGACATCTAGGAGACAAAGACTGGTTCGACTGAGACAGAGAGCAGAGAATTTGATAGATAAGGAATAGATGAGCAGAGACAGGTTGATGAGTGCCGGAGGGTGCGATGCTTGATAGACATAGAATAAGACGGGATGAGAGATGATCACTCCTTATGGGCCACGATGTGATACGTGGTGAACAACAAATGATTAATGCACAGAGAGCAATGACTGCGCTGAAGGAATGGTGAGCTGAGAGGATTATAGGGAAGAGTTGGAGGCCAGTCACAGATTTCAAGCAATTTAAGGCTTCGGTGCGCGGTTTGCAAATCACAATTCAACTAATCCTTTGATGAAATACTCTACTAGCTTACCTCTATTCTTATAGTTATGACGATCGACCCATGCATTAGTTTTTGGAGCTGCCACTTGAGTTCTCTTATCCTCAGAATCTCAAGAATATCCTGAGCTAAGATTTGCTTGCTCGTGAGCCTTATGACTTAGATTGCCTTCTTTGTCAACTATCTTGTGCGTATCCTTGTTTCCTTGCTTTTTCCTCTGCCTACTCGTGCTTTCCTAAGATTTCTTTGGGCTGTATGATTTTTGACTTGTTGTGTTTTTGTTTTTTGATTTTCTCCTTGATTGATCTTGATTCGACTCTTTATTTTCTAGAATTTTATTCTTATCCTATTTGTTTTGATATTATGGAACAGAGAGTTGGTATTCTTCATTGTTCTCCCTATCTGTTCCTTTATTCTTCTCCACCACTTTATTTGAATATTGATCCGCTTGCTGATTGTGGTGTCTTGGGATGTGTTTGAAGTTACATTTCCTGACTCTTCTAAATTCCTTCTAATTATTTTGATGGTTCTGCTCATAAACTCGTTGCTTGGACTTTTGGTTTGGACCACTGCCTGGATTGTGATGGCTGAGTGTCCTATGATTATTGGGTTTTGGATTCCTCTTTTTTTTATTATTTTTTCCCCCATGAGTAGACTGTAGGCTTCGACCCTATTGTTGGAGATTTGTCCCAATCCTCATTCGTATGTGACTATTTTTTTCCCACTTGGGTCATAAATTATTCCCCTTGCTCATGCCTTTCCAAGATTATTCTTGGAGGCTCCATCAAAGTGCATATAATATCTGTTTTGAATTCTTTTCCAACTTTCAGTTTCTTCTTCAGTCATTCTTAGCTTCCAATTTTTTCCTAAGCTTTCTTTTCTCCATTCTTTTTTACCATTGTTGTTCATTATGGCTTTGTTAAGCCAATCTCTTTCTTCCTGCTAAAGGATACTATTACCCATTGGGGCAGGTCCTTTTTCATTGAGAATTTATGATATTAGTTCCCCTGCTTTTGATAATGTTTTCCCAATTCTAGGATTTTGGTTTTTGAAGATACATTTATTTCGAGTTAGCCAAATTTGCCAACATAGGATTGTTGGAATGCATTTCCATATTCTTATAATTGTGGCTTTATTATTTGTTGTGTATGGATAGGGTTTCTCTAGATTTTTGAGGAATTTCGGCATTGGTTTCCCATACTCTAGATTCACTTCCAGCGGGCTTAAGAGCCGCTCCCAGCATTCTCTTGAGAATTTACAACCCTGAAATAAAAGTTGTATGTTTTCTTCTGCCTGCTAACATAATGGGCATCTTGATGGCCCTTGGAAGCCTCTTTTTTTAAGATTTTCACTCGTTAATATCTTTCCTTTTAATAAAGTCCAAATAATTTTTTATTTTTTTTTATAATTTTTTTTTAATTTTTTATAATTTATAATTATATTTTAAAGTTTTTAATTTAAATTTAATTTTAATTTTAATTTTTAAATTTTTAAATTATTATTATTTATTGATTTATTTTGTTTTTATTTTTTAATTTTTATTCTTACTTTTATTTTATTTATTTATTTTTATTTTTTATTTTTTTATTATCTTGGGCAAACTTTCATATTTCCATGCTATCTTCCATGGTTCCCAATCTTGCTGGTTGGTTTATTCTTGGAGAATTTTATAGCCAGTTTTCATTATATATTGCCCATTACTTGGGTCCCAAAGATAATTGTCTTCCTCATCCCGATGAGTTGGTGTTGCCCCTTTTAAACGCTGCTTTATTTTTTCCCATTGTCCTTCCAAGTTTGCTGGTATTGCTGGCCTTCTCCATTCCTGCCATTCTTTCTGATTCCACGAAGAAATTAAATGTAAAGTTTTAAGGCCTTTCCCTTTCATCCATTCTTGAATGCCATCCATTTCTGGGTGCTCCTGTAGTGGTTCTTTTCCCATAATTCTGTCCTCCCAGATCAATACTTTTTTTCCATTCCCTAGAGTTTTTGAAATGTATTTGCTCATTGTTGGGATGACTCTTTTAACTAGTTTCCATACTTGGGTGGTTTGCCTTATTGGGATGTTTTCATTTAGCAATTTCTCCTTGGAACCATTCATGTATTTGTTTATGAGGGATTTTTTCCACCAATTCTCTTTACCTGATATGAGTCTCCAAACTATTTTCATTCCCAAAGCTGCATTCATGAGCCTAGGTAACCGAATGGACAAGCCTTCTTGTTCATATGGTAGCACTACTTGTTCCCACCTAACCAAACTAAACTTTTTATTTTCCTGCTTCCCACTCTGCCATAGAAAGCTTCTTAGTATTAGTTTCATTTGTTTGTGGGCACTTGCTAGTGCCATGATTAGTGCATATTGATATATTGGCAATGCAGCAAGAAGAGCTTTAATTAATATCACCCTTCCAGCCATATTTAGCCACATCATTCCCCAATTCTTTATCCTGTCTTGCATTTTCCCAAATTTTTTTGTCCATATTTTTGCCTTCATGATCTCTTTTGATATTGGTAGTCCCAGATATAGGAAGTGGCTCCAGTTTTCCTATGCTGGGATTTCCATGATTCGAGAAATTATTTGCATGGTTCTAGGTGGAATGTTCCACCCATAGATCTTGCATTTTGTATTATTCAATAGCCCACCTGACACATGTAGAAATGCATCCAGTATTTTTTTGAATCTTCTTGCTATTGTAGTTGATGCTCCTCCCAGCAGCACTGTATTATCTGCAAATAAGGAATGATTTATGGTTTTTATTCCTTTTGCTATTCTCAGACCTGTGATGGTTTTTTCTTTCCTTTGAGTTTCCAATGCTCTACTTATGTTTCTACCATTATTATGTATAAAAAAGGGGATAGGGGGTAGCCTTGCTTGAGTCCTCTTGTACTTTGGAAGAATCCACTGCGTCTTTCGTTGATGAAGGGGGTGATCCAGGGAGTGGAGATGCATACTTGAATCACTTCTATCATTTCTTTTGAGAAGCCCAGCTTATGGAGTACGACCATTAGATATGGATAGCTGACCCTGTTGAAAGCATTTGCCATATCCAGTTTGACTATCATACCTTTTTCTTGCTTTAGAATACTGGAGTGGACAAACTCCTGAACTATTATGACATTGTCTATGATTTTTCTATTTAGGACAAACCCTCCTTGGTTTCCTAAGATAATAATATGCAACACTTTCTTGATTCTATTTGCCATTATTTTAGTTATTATCTTGTAGGAGGAATTTCACAAAGAAATGGGCCGAATCTTGTTGAAGGTGGAGGGGTTTGCTTCCTTTGGGACCAGAGCAAGATAGGATGATATTGTGTTGCTTCCCATTTTTATTTTTTTTAATATTCTTTTCCATTCTTACAAAGTCTTTCCTGATTGTGTGTTAGTGATTCCTATAGAAAGCTATTGTGAATCCGTCTGGCCCAGGCGCTTTATCCGGATGCAGGCTCTAGATGGCCTCCACGGTCTCTTCTTAGGTGAGATCCTTGCACATATCTTTGTTTTGTTCTTTTTTTATTTTTCTTTTTGTATGCTGCAATATTTCTTCATATTCAACTGTTTCTTTTGTTGCTGACAGTAAGTTTTTGAAGTGCTTGTATGCTACTTTTTTAATTTCTTCCACTCTTTTTACTTCTTGGTTTTCCAATTGTATTTTTTCTATCTGGTTTCTAGCCCTTCTAATTTTCATATTATTGTGGAAGAATGACATATTCTTGTCCCCTTCCTTGAGCTAGAGGCTTCTGGATTTCAGTCTTGCCTCTTCCTCTTTTTTCCTATTTTCCTTGTATATATCCCAGAATATTTCTTTCTCTTTTAGGTAGTCTTTCTTGCTTTCTTCTTTACCTTCGTTTTTTGCTTGCATATTGTCCATTTTTTGTTGTAGCTCTTTTCTTTTTTTTCATTTATTCTTGTCCATTCCTTTAGCTTTACTCTTACATTTTTTAATTTTTTTTTCCATATGTACTGTGGTGAGCCTGATTCCTGGTTCCCAAGCTCATTTAACTAATTCGCTGATTTCTTTGCTGCTATCCCAGGTTGAGCTGTACCTGAACAGGAGTGGGCCTTAGTTTTCCATTTCGCCCAATGCTATTATACAGGTTTATGATCTGAGGTTGTGGCATGGATGATTTTTGATTTGATTGAGTTATACATTGCTGCTATATTTTCTTGAATCAGAATTCTTTCCAGTCTTTCTTTTATGTTACTTTTTCCCACTCTCTTGTTATTCCACGTATATTTTCCATTATTTGGAGGGATATACAGGAGGTTGTGTTTCTCCATTATTTCTTCTATAGATTCTTTGGATGGATATGCTTGATAGTTTCCTCCAAACTTTTCCTCTATACTTCTCACCGGATGTAGGTCTCCTCCCAAAATTATTTTTTCGGCTTGCATTTCCTGTAATACATCCTTCATTGTTGCCCAACACTGTTCTTTCTCCTTATAGTGATTAGGGGCATTTATATTTATCACCCTGTATTTCTCTTATGTGCTTATCCCCCCTTAGGTTCGTTAAAATCCAGTGTTGCCTTGTTCTTTTTCCCATTAATTCACATATTCCTTTTTTCCAGATTGTGAATATACCTCCTGATGCTCCTGTTGCCTGAATTGCTTCCCCTTCATATTGCCTAAACTTTTTTTTAAGATTTTAAGATTCTTGTTTTTTAACTTTTGTCTCCTAGATCATAAGAATATCTGGGTTTTCTTTTGTTAGAATATCTCTTGTTGCATTTTCCTTAAAAGGAGTCCCCATTCCTCTGCAGTTCCAAGATTCTCCTAAACAACTGGGACAGGACGACCACTCTTCGATTCATGGGAATCTGAGGAAATGAGAAGAACATGAGCAATATGATCACTACTATCTTTGGGAACAGATTGAACAATTGAAGGGGGAGCCAAGTTGACACTCTTTCTGACCAATGGTTGGTCAGGAACAGACACAAGAGAGTCATGCTCAAGAAGAGCAGGATGGGAAAGAGATGAATCCAAGTCAATCTCTTTACCAACTAGGAGAGGGTTAGAAGAAAGCCTTTGATAACCAATAGGAAGTTAGGGTTGAGGAGTTGTAAGGTTTTCCAAAACTTTGAAAGTTTTATCCATAAGAGGACAAAGGTGAAGAAGATTCTTCCCTTCACATAACCTATGGGGGAATTTATTTTTTCCCTTCTTCTTACCATCACTAGACGAGGGTGTAGCATTGACATGATCTCCAGAGGTTGATGGGGATGATCAATCCAGATTTTGAGACCATACCTCTAAGACTCTGGGAATACTAGAACAATCTCGAAGGAGATGGTCACCCGTACATAGCCTGCAAGGGAACTTTACCTTCCACAAAGGATTAGAAGGTTTTTCAATGGGAAGTGCATTTGGAGCAATAGCTACATGGTTGGCCTCTCGCTTATATGACTTCTTCTTCTTCTTCTTAGCCTCCTGGTTACTGGATTTCAAACTTTCACCAAGCGAATTAGAAGAGGGGGGTGAAGAAATAGGTGAAGAAGGTGAGAGTTCAACCTTAGAATCAACATGGTGTTGTTCAGGTGAAGGAGATGGTTGGACAGAAGTTGGGACACTCAGGACCACCGAGTTCAAAAATAACTAGATAAGTACACTGATGTAGGAGCATGAGGCTTGAAGACAAAATGCTTCGAATTTATTCCAAAAATACAAAAACAAAAGTTTACAAGCAAAGGAGTGGGATCCTTTAGCTGTCAATTTATAAAGTTTTCTAGATGGGATTTGAGCTAGGATTTAGGGATTGAATGATTTTATGATTAATTCAAGCTGTTTAGATTCAGTTGAGATTCTCAAGGAGAATATCTACTAGATTAGATATTGTCTAAGATTAGGCATATTTTATCCATTGATTAAGGATCTGATTGTTAGAATGAAATGGTATTTATGTAAGTTGTGAATGATTGTAAAGGGATTTTTGACAGATTTGGCTTGATTAGGCCGTATAAGATTAAGTTATAGAAATTGTATCTCTGTGTATTTGTGTATAATTGGTCAATCTTGGAGACATTGTATTCCTTCTAAATATCTCTAAGTTCTGTTGATTTACATTTTGACTTTTGAATTAGAGTATGAAAAATCTGTATTGTATTGTACAATCTTGTGTTTTCCATGTTTTGAAATAATTTGGTTATGTTCTAAAAACATTGGAGAATATGGTTTGAGACAAGTTAAATGTAGTGGAAGTGTTAAGTTTGACAAACAGAGAACAAAAAACCTGACAAATCGTGTTAACCCAAAGGAGTCTAGAACTATCTAATCTACAGATCCAGTATATCTAATGGTCATTGCACACCAATAAGCTCGTGCATTAGTCAAGGAAGAAAATCAGTTTTATATTTGAAGTTGGTTATCAGGTGAAGAAAAAGTGGTATGTGGTCTCTTGAAATTCCAAGCGATTCCATCTATCAACCGACATGTATCACTCAGGTGGAGAGAGAAAACCACTTTATCGGGTGGGTAAACGTCGTGCAAGATCCATGTCTGATATTGTTGTTGACCATTGGATCAAGTGTGCTTTGATCAATGGTGGAGTATCGCCGATTAGTTTGTTGATTGGGTGAACCAACAACCATCAGATTGAAAGGTAAGATCAACAGCGAAGAGTTAAAGTGATAATGGTTGTGGAGAAGTGGATGCAATAAGGAATTAACCAAAAGTTTGAATTCCTTTTGATTCTGTGGAAATTGAAAGGTTTTCATATTGCGGTTGAAATTAACAAGTTCTGCTAATTTAGCCAAATAGCCTAGTTTGGAGGTAGATGACTGATACTCCAAAGGAAATCCAAGAAGAAGTTCCACCTGAACTTGCAGAAATCATTTCTGGATTTGAATGATTATCCATTACACCTGCACCTAGGCCTCCATTTGTGGTATCAGAGTAGCATACTAACACTGAACAAGATCTCAAGGATCAGAAAAAGAAATCCAACATGGCTTTCAGAGTTGGAGGAAGAGGTGGTGGTCAAAGAAGATGATGACTAGTTGCAAATGCTGAAGTGTTGGAATCTATGCAACAGATGCAAGCTAGATTTGAAGAAATAGAAATGGAGAGAGATGTAGATGTTGGAGATGTCAGTGAACCTGAAGTTGGAGCTGTAGAAGATGAGGAACCTGCAGATGTAACTCTTGAAATGAGATTCTTTAAGTCAGTATTGAGATCCACATCCAAGCCTAGACTTAAAGTTTCAATCTACACCGGAAGCTTAACCCCTGAGGAATTGATAGACTGGATAAATGACATGGAGAAATTATTTGATTATGAAGAAACAGAAGAAGGAAAGAAGGTGAAGTTTGCTGTCACAAAATTGAAAGGACATGCAGCACTTCGGTGGGATGGAGTGCAGGCAGAAAGAAGAAGACTTGACAAACAACCAATTAAGAATTGTAACAGGATGGTGGAAAAACTGAAAAGTAAGTTTATGCCAAGCGATTATCAGCAAAGATTATTTAGACAGATGTTGAATCTTAGACAGACGTCTATGACAGTAAAGGAATACATAGAGGAATTCTACAAAGTGAGTATAAAAGCAGGAGAAATCCAAGATACAAATGAGAAGGTTGCAAGATATGTGAATGGTGTCAGAATGGACATTCAAGATGAGATAAGTGTATTGTCTCCTAAAATAGTAGAAGAGGCTTATCATATGGTATTGAAGGCTAAAGAAAAACTCATGAGGAAGTAGTCTGCCAGAAATAGAGGTACTTTCCGAGGAAGGGGAAGTAAAGGTGGTAGAGGAATATCTACAACACCTAGAGATGGAGCTAGCAGTAGCTCAAGTCAACATGCATCCATAAGAGGTGATGAAAGTGGCAGAGGGAGTTTTTCCAGAGGAAGAGGAGGCAGAGGTAGAGGAAGAGAAATCAGATGTTACAGATGTAACAAGCTGGGACACAACGCTTGTGAGTGCCCAGAAAATATAGGAATGAATCAAAGGAATGCCATTTTTGCAAAAACTGAAGAGGAAACAATAAAAGTAATAGAAGAAGAGAATGTACCAAAGAAATGGGAATCTTTGGTAGTCAACAAAATTTTGTTAAAACCAGCTATGGAAATTGTTGAACCAACACAAAGAAAAACCTTGTTCAAGACTGTGTGTAAGGTTCAACGGAAGTGTTGTCAAATGATAATAGACAGTGGTAGTATAGATAATTTGGTCTCCACAGAAGTGGTGGATATGTTGATGTTGAAAATAAAGAAACATCCAACACCTTACAAGGTGTCATGACTTCAAAAGGGATATCAGTTGGTAGTGAATGACCAATGTGAAGTGGAGTTATAGTTGGGGAAGTACAAAGACAAAATTCTCTGTGATGTGATGCTTATGGAGGTGTGTCACATATTGTTGGGTAGACCTTGGCAGTATGATAGAGGAGCTATGCATGATGGAAATAAAAACACATACAAATTTAGTAAAGATGGTGTCAATCATACATTGCTGCCAATGGAATAAGAGGATACATCAAATAAACCTGATCCAAAGACCCTTTTGCTGAGTGGAAAGGAGTACTTGCAGCAAATGGAAGAAGATGAGGTAAGTTTTGCATTGGTTTGCAAACCCAAGGTAATAATTACTTCCACAAAAGTTTATGATTTACCCATTGAAATTCAAGAGATGCTGGGCAATTATTATGATATCATTGTAGATGATTTTCCTGATGAGTTACCATCCATTAGAAAAATCAGTCATCACATAGATTTGATTCCAGGAGCAAATCTGCTAATAAAGCAGCTTACAAGATGAATCCCACAGAGAATGAAGAGATCAGGAAACATGTTTAGGAACTGTTAGACAAGGGTCTGATTAGAGAGAGTTTGAGTCCTTGTGCAGTGCCAATAGTGTTGAGCCCAAAGAAGTATGGAGGCTAGAGAATGTGCACTGATTCAAGAGAAATCAATAAGATAACAATCAGGTACATATTTCTTTTACCTAGAATCAAAGATTTGATGGATTGTTTGAGTGGAGTTAGATATTTTACAAAGTTAGATTTAAAATGTGGTTATCATCAAATCAGAATTAGAGAGGGAGATGAGTGGAAAACTGCTTTTAAGACCAATGAAGGATGATATGAATGGACGGTAATGCCTTTTGGATTGTCGAATTCCCCTAGTACATTTATGAGGCTCATGAATGAAGTTTTGAGAGAATTTATTGGTAAATTTGTAATAGTATATCTGGATGATATATTAGTTTACAACAGATCAAAAGAGGAACATGTGAGACATTTGAATTATGTCTTAAAAAGGCTACAACAAGAGAAGTTACTGTTAAATTTAAAGAAATGTTCATTCATGAAGGAGGAGTTGGTGTATTTGGGATTTGTTGTTTCTACTGAGGGGTTAAAGAGGGATCTAGAGAAGATCAAGGCTATCATAGAGTGGCCTTCACCAAAAGGTGTCTTTGAGGTAAGAATTTTTCACTGTCTTGCTAGTTTTTATAGAAAATTCATTAGGAATTTTAGTAAGATCAATGCTTCTATTATCGACACTATAAAGAAGGATAAACATCCATTTAAATGGATAGTTGAAGAAGAGAGGAACTTTCAATTGTTGAAGAGAAATATTACTAAGAAGCCTATTTTGATTTTACCTGATTTTACTAAACCCTTTCAAGTGAAATGTGATGCTAGTGGAGAATCCATTGAAGCTGTTTTGAGTCAAGAGGACATGCTTGTAGCTTGGTTTAGTGAAAAGCTGAATGAGTCAAAGAAGAAATATTCTTCTTATGACAAGGATTTTTATGTAGTTGTGCGGTATTTGAAGAAGTGGAGACATTACTTGATGTCCAAGGAGTTCATATTGTATTCAGATAACCATGCATTACAGTACATTATGCAACAACCAAAGCTTAACCAGAAGCATGAAAAATGGGTAGAATACCTTCAAATTTTTAATTTGTGTTAAAACATATAATTGGTTAATCAAACAAAGTAGCAGATGCCTTAAGTAGAAAAATAATTTTATTTCAAGAAATTCAAATTCAAGTATTTGGTTTTGATTTTCTTAAAGACTAAATATGAGAAATATCTATATTTTAAAGAGGCATTTGAAGCTTGTAGAAATCATGTTTTGTTAGATAGAAGCAAGTGGCTGGATTATTTCCTGCAAGAGGAATTGTTGTTTAAAACAAATCATCTATGCATACCAAATTATTCTATGAGAGAAAATTTGATTAAGGAGAAACATAGTGGAGGACTTGGATTACATTTTGGTGCAGACAAGACTTATGAGCATTTGAACCGGTTTTATTTATGGCCGAAAATGAGAGCTGAAATGGAAAAGTATGTGAAAAATTGTAAATTTTGTCAGTATGCAAAGGGAAGTAGCCAAAAAACAGGATTGTATGTTCCATTACCTATTCCAGATAGGCCTTGGGATATGGTAAGTATGGAATTTGTTTTGGGTTTACCAAAAACTCAAAGGGGACATGATTCAATTTACATAGTAATTGATAAATTTTCAAAAATGGCACATTTTATTCCATGTTATAAAACCAGTGATGCTACTCACATTGCTAATTTGTTTTCTAAGGAGATTGTAAGATTACGTGGGTTACCTAAGAGCATTGTTTTAGACATAGGCACCAAATTTGTACTAAACTGAGTTTCAGTTTTGCTTATCATCCTCAGACTGATGGACAGACTGAAGTTGTAAATAGAAGCTTGGGTAATCATCTGAGAAGTATTGCAGGTGAACATCCAAAATAGTGGGATCAAGTATTGGCATAAGCAGAATATGCTTATAATGATTCTCCTAATAAGAGTACAAGGCAGAGTCCATTCCATATAGTTTATGGAATGCACCAAAGGGGAGTGTCTGAATTGAGAGACTTGGGAAAAGCTAAAATGGGAAGTGCTAAAAGAGAAGATTTTTCTATAGAATCTCAAGCAATACATGAACAGGTAAAACAATAATTACAGGACAATAACATAAAATATAAGAGTTGAGCAGATTTGAAGAAGAGAGAAGTTTATTTTGAAGTTGGAGATTTGGTTTTAGCGCACCTGAGGAAGGAAATATTTCCAAAAAGGGAGTATAACAAGCTAAAGTTTAAGAAAATTGGACCATGCAGAGTCTTGAGGAAATTCTCTGCAAATGCATATGAAATTGAATTACCCCCTGATATTCGAATATCTCCAATTTTCAATGTTGCTGATTTGTATAGGTATGAAAGTGGAAATGCAGATGACACAACATAGGACCAATAATAAAAAGAGATTGATTTGGTAAAATGGTTACCTATAGCAAAGGAATTGAAGCCATAGAGGATTTTGGACAATAAATTGTTGAAGAAGACAAAAGGATAGGAGTATTTTCAGTATTTGGTCAAATGGAAGGATCAACCAATTGCTGAAGCTACTTGGATGACAAGTGCCATGCTACAGATGTTGGGTAGGTCTGTAGAAGAGCTCATGGATAGGAGCCCATGAAGAGTTTTTTCCTCAAGAGTCTGATGCAGGAGCATGAGGCTTGAAGATAAAAGGCTTCGAATTTATTCCAAAAATACAAAAAAAAGTTTACAAGCAAAGGAGTGGGATCCTTTAGCTGGCAATTTACAAAGTTTTCTAGATAGGATTTGAGCTAGGATTTAGGGATTGAGTGATTTTATGATTAATTCAAGCTTTTTAGATTCAGTTGAGATTCTCAAGGAGAATATCAACCAGATTAGATATTGTCTAAGATTAGGCAGATTTTATCCATTGTTTAAGGATCTGATTTTTAAAATGAAATGTTATTTATGTAACTTCTGAATGATTGTAAAGGGATTTTTGACTGATTTGGCTTGATTAGGCCGTATAATATTAAGTTACAGAAATTGTATCTTTGTGTATTTGTGTATAATGGGTCAATCAAAGAGGCATTGTATTCCTTCGAAATATCTCTAAGTTCTGTTGATTTACAGTTTGACTTTTGAATTAGAGTATGTAAAATTTGTATTGAATTGTACAATCTTGCATTTTCCATGTTTTGAAATAATTTGGTTATGTTCTAAAAACATTGGAGAATATGGTTTGAGACAATTTACATGTAGCGGAAGTGTTAAGTTTGACAGAATAGAGACCAAAAAACCTGACAAATCGTGTTAACCCAAAGGAGTCTAGCACCATCTGATCTACAGATCCAGTAGATGTAATGGTCATCGCGCACCAATAAGCTCGTGCCTTAGTCAAGGAAGAAATTGGTTTTATCAGTGAAGTTGGTTATTTGGTGAAGAAAAAGAGGTAATTGGTCTTTTGAAATTCCAAGCGATTCCATCTATTGACCGACATGTAGCACTCGGGTGGAGAGGGAAAACCACTTTATCGGGTGGGTAAACATCGTGCAAGATCCCTGTCTGATATCGTTGTTGACCATTGGATCAAGTGTGCTTTGATCAACGGTGGAGGTTCGCCAATTAGTTTGTTGATCGGGTGAACCAACAACCATTAGATTGAAAGGTAAGATCAATGGTGGAGAGTTAACGCGATAATGGTTGTGGAAAAGTGGATGCAATAAGGAATTAAGTAAAAGGTTGAATTCCTTTTGATTCCATGGAAATTGAAAGGTTGTCATATTGCGGTTAAAATTAAGTAGTTCTGCTAACTAAGCTGAATAACCAAGTTTGGAGGTAGATGACTAATACTCCAAAGGAAGTCCAAGAAGAAGTTCCACTGGAACTTGCAGAAATCATTTCTGGATTTGAACGATTATCCATTACACCTGCACCTAGGCCTCCATAAACTAATAGTTAACAAATGAAGGGACAATGTTGCCATATAAGGAGTGCCAACATTCCAAAAGAAGGAAAAGGACCAGGACCCCCATTGGAGGGGAATCCTTGACTAGTAAACTCCAGAAATGTTGCCATTGAAATCGACCCTAAAGAATCACTAAGGAAGATAAATTTAACCAAGAATATTTCATGGGTAGTTAATTTTAAGACAGTGAAACAAAACTTTGCCTTTTCATGTTTTAAGAGTCGAGAAAAGGATGAAAGGTGACTCTAGTCGCTTTCATATTTAACGATATCGAAAGGACAAGTGCTCGATGATATTTTCAAATTTAAAGAGTTAAAAAATATAAAAAATGACTATTCAGGGTACTCTAGGAATAAAGGATTACCAGGTAACCGTGAACTACAAAATAACTCCTAGCAAACTGAAAAGTACGAGCATGAAATCTCCCCGAATGTTGTGTTCGATGTATCACGTTTACAAGGCGGAAGACTTGGCTTCCCATGGGTAAAGGATTGAAACCTATAGGGGTCTCCCTTTATATACATGATGGTATGAGGAGCACAAGTCCATGCTAGTGTTGTCTAATGCAAGATCGTTGCGAACGATAATGGCTAGGTTTAAAGATGTCAAAACACATCTCTAGCCTAGAGCACTAAATGTGAGCGTTAAGTTTCAATGCTTCCTTAGGTGAATTCAATAAATTTTAATGGTTTATATTGAAATAGGTTTCAATTTCAAGGCCCTATTGTTGCCATCTGAAAACTTCTATATGAAGCTATATGAGAAAAGAAATCTTTGTCTTCGATGAAAGTTTACATTAATTGAGGGATAGAGAACACACAATCAACACAACAACTAAAGAATGACATATTTTACTAATACATGTCCTAAATTCACTTAATCTTCCTTTAAAATTTTATTTTATTTTATTTTATTTCATTTCTCCTGCCTATGATGATGTAATTCTAGCTTCTCAATAACCCTACTAATGTAATATTTTCGCTTAAGTAAAATAGAATGATGTTCTTCTTTTCATAAAATGCAAAATGAATCTTTCACATAAATCAATATAATGAAAATTTTCACAATTCTGAACAAAGAAGCATCAATCAAATCCAAAGCATGATAAATGAAGCTAAAAGAAACTTCTTCCCTAAATCAAACAAACCAAACACATAAATGCTTCAATCGACAAACCAAGCAATGTAATCTATGCTCGGAAAGAGAAAAGAGACACTCAAAATAACAGAAAAAACGAGACTCTTTCACTCACTGAATTGAAAATGAAGCAAGGAAGATGTTGCGAATGAAAGATGGATTAAATGAAGCAGCAAATCAGAAACTTGACACAATGAGTAAACAAACAAATGAACGGTAATTGACCTAGATGCCCTAGGGTCATAGAAACCATCCAAAAAACTGTTGAAATATGGCAGCAAGAATATTCCAATTTAATTTTTCCTTGAATTAAAATCGAATTTAGTCTTAACAACTACTTGGAAATAATTAATTTATTTATTTTAAATTAATTAGTCGGAGAAATTCAAGTTAGAAGTATTTTTGAATTCATGCAAGAGTTATCCCTTAAATTAAGGACATAAGATTGAGTTATATTTGAGTTGTAATTAGTTAACTCAGTTTAATGAGTTAAGTCTAGTTAAACTAGTTCCAAATTGTTTGAGGAATTAATAGTGAGTTCACAGTCAGTTGATGCATTAATGCACTCAACTAGTGCTACTCCAGTTAACTGAAGATTCCCTCATTAGAAACTCATGCATGTTTATTTTGAGAAAGACCCAGTTGAGATAAATGTCAAGGACAGTGTACTATCAGTTGCATGTGTTTTCTCATGGAGAAAAGTCATGCATGAAGTCAAGGATTTATCCTTGAGGATTGCGTAGTTTTGGAGAAGGTTTTCCACTTGGTTGAAGGTGAATCATCCACAAGGAACAACACAAGGAAATAGGAGCTTGGAGGGCAGAGAAGAAGGCTGGAGAGAAGCCAAGATTTCCTGTGAGCATTTGTGAGGATTGTACTAAGAGCTGGCTAGCTGTGAGAGCTAAGGCTTTGTATAATTCCTATGTATTTCCACCATGTATGATAATACAATAGTGTGGGGTTTTTAGTTGAGGCTTTCCCCCAATTATTTTCATGTGTATTGTTGCATTGATTCTTGTTGTTCTGGTTATATTGTTCAGCTTGATCTTTAAGCTTCTGCAAATTGATAGTATAAGTAGGTTATAGAATTTTGTTTTGATTTATATTTCATTATCGTGTTAACCTACACAAAGATTTTCTACAAAAACTCAAAAAATCAAGCAATGAAACTTCAAGCCAATCAATCAATCAAACTCAGCAAACAAATCATCCTAGTCAGTTCTGGGTGGAAGAAGAGAATCTGAGGGTCAAGACACACTTGCACTGGAATGGGATAAACTCTAATTTTTCTTAACTAAAAAACCGATGCGACTTATTGACTAAAACTAGTGCTGAAAAGGGGTCCAACGTGACTGTTAGGCTAACACTAGCACTGGTCAGCACGACTATTTTGCTAAAACTAGTGTTGATCAGGGATCGACGCGATTGTTTGGCTGAAATAGCACTGATCGAGGGATTCAAAGAAAAAATAATAAAAAAAAGAACTTCACACAAGGCCATACTTAACACATTAGAGGGTGGGCTAGTGTTTGTATGCCTTCAAACAAGTCAATACAGATCCATAATACCATAAATAAACAAACTAGGCACACAAGTAGAAAAAACAGAGTGATGAAAAGGATATGTATTTTCCCAATGAAGTCACCAATTTGTGGTGTAGGAGTATCCTCTTTGTAGACAAAAACGATCCCTTCAAACCAAGAGAGTGGGTCTAGCCACAAACAAGACAATATAATGTAAATTTCCTTAGATTAGAATCGAATAAGAGGGCCTACCTCTTATAATTCTAATTCACTTGATGGTGATCTTGCTTCCTTGCTCCAGCTTCCTTTAGTTCCTTTTGTTCAAGTACCTGAAACAAACATGCAAGAAACAACAAAAAACATGATAGCATAAAATCGAATCCAATCTACTTGAAAGGTCAAGGAGTTCTAAGATATCAAATGTAATATTACACCCGATAGAGGAGATAAACCATTAGTTGTATTAAAATAAACTTCAAAGAGATACAACCAAATCCTTGACGTTGGAGATCTCCTTTGTAGTATCCAAGTCCCACTACACACCTTTTCAACATTCTTTTCCTCCTCTCGCTTGACATGAAATGTCTTCCAAGCTCTAAATATCTCTCCTCATGCTTTAGCTACCAAATACTAGTCTTTTGTCATCTAAGACTAATATTCTTCTATCAAAAGCTAAGATTTCAGAATTTTGCAGCTGGTTCTATCTCTCCACCACTTTCACTATGTGTTGTATTATAGCCAAAAAGGGTAAGAAGAAGTGGTTTATATAGGGAGAGGAGGATAAGAATGGGATCCACTCAAGGGGGAAGATGGTCTTATCTCCTTGGGAAGATCCACTTTTAGGGGGGGAAAGAACCTTATATGGATTTCTCGACCCTTATCCAACCAACGAACATCCATCACATCACCACTAGAAGTTTCTAAACATGAAACTCTATTTCCTTTTATAAAAATAGTCTATAAGTAGACCGGTGCAATTATTGGGCTAACAGTAGTGTCGATCGACACGGGTCACATTATAAAACTCTACCATCGGCACGGGTGAGACAATGGGAAAGAGCATTGATCTTAAAAAACTGGGTTTTAAGAAGGATTCTCTGGAAATGTTCTTAAGGGAGTGGGGACTACTTTCTTCAAACTTTAAGAGATGCAAGTGCATAGGTTTCATGGTGAAATTATAACATAGTAGTCACTACTAGGGTTCTCCGGGATCAAGAATGGGGAGTGAAAAGAGAGTGAAAAATTACTGTGTAACACCGATGATTATCGAGTATGGCAAGAGACCATCATATGCGCTCACATGTGATGAGTCAACGAAATCTAGTTTGATGGAATTGAATAGTTTGTCTTTGAAATTTTAAAGTTAAGCTTGAAGTTTGCTATAAATTTTAATGACATGTTAGTGGTTGTAGGCACATGTTAGTTTCTTAGCCGAATGAATCAGACATGGGTGATGAGGTTGTACATATAGATGGAACTTCATGGGAGGGGTGGGACAATGTCCCTGATTTTACTGACTAGCACTTCCACGCTGACGTGGGCTGGAAGGGTTGGGATACTTTTGCCTTAAATATCACAATTTCATGGGAGCAGGTTCCGGATTGGGGTTCTCATGAGGATTTTACTAGGGGGTACACATCAAGGTAGATTCCTCAATCCCCAACATCATTAGTCTCACTATAGAGGGAAACACGAGAGATGATAGTTGTCTCTTTCGTTGCTCCTAGATCACCCCCTCGTAGTTACTATATGCTTGAAGGGAAAGTGGCATGGAATCCTTGGAACTTCAAGGGAAGCTCTTGAAGGGAACTAACAACTTGGAATGCTTTGATTCAAGAATAAAATGTTAGGCATGACACCCTTGGAACTTTAAAGGGAATTTCTCGAAGGCACAACTAACTTGTCACTGTTGGCATAAAAAAAATATTGAATATAATCAAGACATGAAAATCCCTAATTCACATAAGGTGGTAAATGAGGTTTTAGAACCAAAAAAATCAAATCAAGGATACAACTTGGGGTAAAGGGAGGATAGGAAGAAATAAAAATATTATACCGTTTGAGAATTCTACCCTTCCCATGTCGGCAAATATTAGGTAGATAATGTACATAAGTATTTTAATAGGTAAAAGGCGGGGGAGGGGGGCATAGAGTTAAATAGAAAGATTAATCCTAAAATAGTTAAACTTGTTTAAGAAAATAGGGTGGTGAATAAAATAAAAATAAAGATTAATGAATTAAATTAGAAAAATTAGAGAAACTCCATGTGGCAAGATCCAACATAAGAATATCCATCTAAGGGGAAAATTGAGTTAAATTAGGAGGTAGTTAGGGGACCAAATCTAAGGCTTCTTAGTTGAATGCAATTATGAAAACAAATTTAGGAGTAGAAAAGGGGGATCAAGAGAAAAATAGGAGAAGAAATAGGAATTCTAGTTGTGGTGAGGAAAAAATATTATTTTTGAATTAACATTTAAGTAAATTATTTTGGAGAACCTTAGTTAAAAAGTGACATATGGGTGGGTGAATGATCAAAATTTTGAATCAATAAAAAAAATTAATTATGCATGAAGGCCAAGTGTCACCTATGCAAGATCCTATAAAAGAAGGGGCAAGCCATAAGAGAAGGGACTTTTTCTTACCCTATTGTTGGATGGATGATATTATGTTATTGTGAGTGGCTATGAGCTATAGTGAGTTTGGCGAGGTGGAGGTATTTAGGGAGGGAACTCTTGAGCTAAGGAGTTCTCACCACCATCAATTAGCATACTTCCTTTATTGTATAGCCTCATTGCAACTCGGGGGTCTATAGGGAGGAAGAGTACCCAAGGAGTAGGCTAGGGGGTCGACTAGTGGGTCATTAACATTCAGCCGGAGCACTTCAACATTTACACTTGGACATGGAGGACATCAAAGGAGTGCAAGTAGAAGCAACACCAAGATTGAATCTCCACACCAAGGTGAACGATACTTGTTGTATTTATAATGTTCTATTAAATGATTTCTTGTATCTATAGTTACCTAAATGTTAAAAAAAATAGATGATATATGTAATGCATTATAATTTATGGACGTGTATGTAATTTCCTTAATATCTATGTTTTCTAATGTTCGTGGGTGCTTAAGGTGTTTCGTGATCTTTGTATGGATGTTACTAGATAATGATTAGTTAAATTGGAATTTCTTATTTGCAGGTTGTAATCTAAGATTAACTACATTATTTATAGTTCAAAAAAATGGTTTTCGTAGGGAGGGTCCCTACAAATGTGGAAAATGTTAAGGCTTCTGTTGCTTCTCCAGGGCTTTCCTTAAATAATATTTCCTCAAATATTTTGGACAAAGGCAAGAAATCAGCAAATACATATTAGATTATTCCCCCTTCAGTCATCAAAGGGAAGATGTTAATGTAGGCAGATTAAACCAAGATTGGTCCTCCCTGTCTGGAATGCAAGGGGGATTTAAGAACTCAATTTTCTTTAATCTTGGATAACATTGTTGAGTCAACAAAACTAGGGGTGTGGACTCAAGTAAAAAATAAGATGAAAGACTCTCGAGGAAAGGTAAACATGCAACCAATGAAAAATAAAAGTTAAATATGTTATGTAAATTCATAAGGATTCTTAGTGTTTTTTGGAAAATCTACAAGTGGAATAGTATTTGGGATTGAGATATCGGAAATTCCACAGTCTGCATTTTTAAGTTTACTTTTTTAGTCTATAACAAGACTAACCTTCAAGACTGAATCTACAAAGAAGAGAAAAGATGGGGGTTATAAATATGAGATGCAATGTAGTTAGGGTTGGGGAGTCGACCAATCAAAGGATTTTATTTTTTATATTTTAATTTTTAATTTGAATCCTAATTTTAATTATTCTATGTCATTTGAGGTATATGTTTTGTTTTCACACTTAATTAATAAGTCTTACTTTAATTTACTTATAGTTCTTTTTAGATTTTGAGTATAGAATTAATTTTTCCTATAATAATTATTTGAATCTTGATTTCTATAAACTAGTGTATTAGATTGTGTTATTATATTTTAATGTAGATCTTACTGATACCAATATTTTAATATAAATTTTATTAATACCATATTTTAATATAAATCTTTTTAATACCATGTTTTAAGTTTATGACTTGTTAGTTAGAATAAAGTATGATTTAATAAACTAAGGTATTAATGTATTAGTTTTTGTTAATGTATTTTAATATAAATTTTATTCATACTTAATTTAAGAGATCATGTTATTAGAAGATTTAAGTAATATTAATTATGAATATGATATTAGTAATTATTTTTATTAATATTACTAGGGGACAAAGGGTTAAAGCCAAAGAAGGGAGGGTCAAATGAATGGAATCTCAGCCAAAGGGGTGAATAAGGGGACATGTTCATAATTTTGTACTCGGGAGAAGTATGAGATGGTCATAGAAAAATTAAGAAGAAGAGCGAAAATGTGATAAAACATTCATGGGAGAAATTGGGGGGAGGGGCAGGGGAAGGAGAAGAGGGGTTGATAAATATTGGTAAGGATGATGAGAAAGGGGACAACATATTTATTCCTTGGTATCATGGGAGAGAAGGGAAATCCAATTTCTGCTAATTTCTAAGCCTCCATCCCTATTGAGGTTGCGAGGGTGTTTGATGATTTCAAGGGCTTCCCAAACTTTATGTTTAGAATGATGTTTTTCATTGGTAATGACCCTAGTATCTTCAAGGCAGATGTGGTGGCTGGCTTTACCTGCATGCTCTGCTAAAGCTAAATATCAGGTTCTTTCATTTTGGATATCAACACCATGCTCTTTGAGCTCGATCTTGAAAGATCTACCTGTTTCCCCAATCTAGTATTCTCCACAAGAAAAAATGATCATGTAAACACCTTTTTGTTGGAGGTGATCCAAGTTATCCTTAACATATTTCATCCTTTGTTTAATAGTCGTCATGGGCTTGTATGAAGTTCTGATATCTTTGTTTCCTATAACTTTGGCCAGCTTATCAGTGACCCCATGTATATATGGAAGGTATGCATTAGCAGTTAGGGGATTTTCATATCTATCCTTTCTGTTTCTGGATCTGGCTTTAAGGATGAAATCTGTTACCTAGATCACCTCCAGCAAAAATGTGTTTACATGACCAATTTTTCTTGTGGAGAATACTACATTGGGGAAACTGGTAGATATTTCAAGATCATTCTTAAAGAGCATGGTGTTGATATCCAAAATGAAAGAACCTGATCTTCAGCTTTAGCAGAGCATGTAGGTAAGACCAACCACCACATCTTCCTTGAAGACACTAGGGTCATTTCCAATGAAAAGCATCATTTTAAACGTAAAGTTCAGGAAGCCCTTGAAATCATCAAACATCCTCACACCCTCAATAGGGATGGAGGCTTAGAAATTAGTAGAAATTGGATTTCCCTTCTCTCCTGCGATACCAAGGAATAAAGATGTTGTCCCCTTTATCATCATCCTTACCACTCTTTATCAACCCCTCTTCTCCTCCCCCTGCCCCTCCCCCCAATACCTCCCATGAATGTTTTATCACATTTTCGCTTTGCTTCTCAATTTCGCTATCACCATCTCATACTTCTCCTGAGTACAAATTTATTAAACTGTCCCCTTATTCACCCCTTTGGCTAAGATTCCATTCATTTTCCCCTCCCTTGTTTGGCTTTAATACTTTGTCCCCTAGTAATATTAATAAAAATAATTACTAATATCATATTCATAATTAATATTAATTATATCTTCTAATAACATGATCTCTTAAATTAAGTAAGAATAAATTTTGAAGTGTTTAAGGAAGACGGAATCGGAGCGAAAAGAGGATGGGTCGCGGACGGTAGCAGGAACCGCAGGCACGCGAGGGTTTAGGCTAAGTCACATAGCCTATCTGAAGACACGACGCGAATCATAGGGCACAATTGTCGGTTTGCCTCGCTTCACATCCACCGACCACATCCCTGTCGCCATCTCCATCGTTCCTCCGTTTCACGATCACCGCGAAGCTGCAGACAATATGGACGGGCACATGGAGGACCTGGTGGATTACTCAGCGGATCCATTAGAGGACCGAATTATCTTTGATAATCCATATTTCACTGGCACAGCCGTTCACAGTTCCTCGGTTTCTTCATTGGCTCATACATACCCTAACCCTAACCCTAACTGTCCCCCCTCTACAGTGATTCCTGATTTCACCTCTGGTTTGGCCGCTCCTCCGCTCTCACCTAGCACGAAACACCATCTGGCTTCTCTAACACCCCAGGTATTGACATTTGACCAGGCCTTTCTCCCACAAGGTGACCCGCCCTCGTCAGCGATCCCTCAATCCTCGGCTCCTCATTCCCAACCATCTCCGGGGATTCGACCCTCCGGCTGTTTCAGTACACCGGTAGTTAATGTGAAGCCTGTTAAGCCCACACCTCCTGAAGGGGCTACCAGCCCTCTGGTTGATCATCCCTCGGCCCCCCGCACGAAGAAGCAGAAGACCAAGTGCATCAAGGTGACTGATAAAGAGATTACGGTCCCGTTCGGAGATCCAGCTGATTTTAGGGCCGCGGCTCTCATGGCTCGATCGGTTCTGGTGGGACACGTGAGGGGTCGCACTTTCACAGTGGACAGGTTGACAAAATGGATAGAAGAGATCTGGGGCAACCTACTCAAAGACCTACCTGAGGTTCATATTCTTCCGTGCGGCTGGTTTTCTCTACATTTCTCCAAGGAGGACTACATCGACCTTGTTCTGGCAAAATATTTGCATATTGAATCTGCACCTGTTCTGCTCAAGTGATGGAGCCCTCTGTTCGATCCAGAGCGAGAACAGATCGGAGCTGGTCCACTGTGGGTACGGCTGCCAGGACTCCCTCTTCAATACTGGAGTGAAGAGGCTCTACAAAGAATTGGGAATGCATTGGGTACGTATCTGGACCACGACAGATCATACATTGAATCCAAGCAGAGAACCCTCGCTCGGGTTCTGGTGCACCTGGATACGCGAGAAGGGCTGGAGAAGAAGATCACGCTTACATGGGGGAAATTCAGCAGGATTCAGTTATTAGACTACGAGGGTGTTCCATTCCGGTGCTATCACTGCCATCAAGTAGGGCATTTAGCAAAGGATTGCCCATTACTCAAAATCCCGGATGCATCCCCAAAAATCTCGCCCTCGATCATGCGAGAAGCTACTCCAATCATCATTCGAGCAACTCAGGGTGGGACTCCGGCACAGAAAAAGGCGGTGAAAACAAGGCGGACATAGCAGAGTCCTCCATCGCCTCCACTGACAAGGGCAAGGGCGGCGGCGGCAACATCACAGACTCCAGGTACTAGTCACATCCCTGTCTCTTTGTCTTTCGATTGCACATCTGCATTACCATCTGCATCTGCATCATGCACTATGGCACATTACCCCCCGTCTGTGCCCCCTCTGAGTGAATCCACCATTCCGCCTACCGTCTCCCATTCCCCACCATCTCCATCTTTATCTACTTCCTCAAGATCATCTCATCCTTACTCTCTTCGTCCCCGCCCTCTGATCTCGGGATCCTGTGGGGGTTTGGGCATCATACCCATGAATTTGGGGTATCAGACCACTCGGGGTCGCAAATCAGATCTTTCTAAAGCTATTTGGAAAGCCGGTGCAGAAGTTGCATCCGGAAGGCAGTCCACCATTGAAGGGGTCCTTAGAGCAGCACCCACCCCGCGATATGGTCCGCCATGAAGTGCCTATCATTTAACTGTAGGGGTTTGGCCAGTGAACCCAAAAAACTAGCCATCAGGAGACTTTTTGAATCTGAGCAACCTGACATCATTTTTCTCCAGGAAACCCTGGGTCCTGCTGCTTCCATTGTACATTGCCTAAACACTATGACTCCTCGTTGGAAATTTCTGGCCTCAGATGCCTCGGGGAGATCAGGGGGGCTGGCAATCGGAATCAACCCCAGAACTATTAGATTGGATTCTTCATGGGGTGGACAAGGGTTCCTTGGGGCGGACATATTCTCGGCGGATCTGGGGGTGGCATTCCGAATTGTGAATGTATACGGTCCTTGTCAGCACAGAGAACCTTTCTAGAACAGACTGTTAAACCTATCCCTGATGACTGCGAGCCACACCATCCTGGGAGGTGATCTGAATTTTTCGTTGGGGTTCCGTGAATCTTGGGGCTCTATGGCACAAGTGGATTCGATCACAGACTTCATGAGGAATGCCCTAGAACAAGCAGACTTTGTGGATGTTCCCATGCATCAACCCATGCCTACATGGCGCAATAGGAGAGTGGGCGAAGCGGCATTGGCTCGCAGACTTGACCGATTCCTACTGAAGGGACCTCTGATTCAGGAACTGCACCACTACAAGCAATGGGTGGGATCTGGGGGTTTATCGGACCACTCCCCTATCCACTTGGATATCCTTGGGCCCCTAGCTAAACCAAAGGCTCCATTCAAATTCAATCATACCTGGCTCAAAGATCAGGATTTCACCAAGCTGGTATCTGATTTCTGGCAGACTCACCCTATCAATAGGGAGGCATCATTGGCCAGAGGCTTCTGCAAGAACCTCTCGGAGTTAAAACACATTGTTATTAACTGGGCCAAGGAAAAGAACAAAAGGGATTCGGCACAGCTCTTATCTGTGGAAGAAGAGCTGAGCTCCATGCTTGACGATAGGAACCTGGGATTCAGATCGGCAGGGGAAAAGACTCGACTAATTGCACTTGAAAATCAACGGGCCTCATTACTTAAACAATAGGAGGAATCTCTCAGGTTACGCAGCAGGGCTATTTGGTAAAAAGCAGGGGATGAAAACTCAAAATTCTTCCACAACTTTGCAAAAGGAAGGAAAGTGTCCAACACCATCTGGAGCCTGCCCCATCTAGAAGGGGGTTTGGCTGATAATTTTAACAAACTTTCCCAGTTGGGTACCGCACACTTTCGAGGCTTATTTAAAAATCCTCCGGGGGCAAACTTGGTTGAAATCATTGAAGTGGCATCACACTTTCCGAGATTTGTAAATGAGGAAGACTCGGAAGAACTCATGAACCCGGTAACCATGGAAGAATTGGAAAGCACCCTCAAATGGTTCAAAAAGGACAAGAGTCCCGGACCTGACAGATGGACGATTGAATTTTATCTCGCTTTCTTTGAGCAGATTGGCCAGGATCTGTTAAGTGTGGTTGAGGAATGCAGGATATCGGGGTCATTATACCATGCAATAAATTCCACTTTCATTGCTCTCATCCCCAAGTCGGACACTCCATCATCATTTGATAATTTTCGCCCTATATCCCTCTGTAATGTCCTCTATAAGATCATCTCAAAAATCATTGCCAATAGACTCAGGCCCATTCTGTCCACTCACATTGCCCCCCATCAATTTGCATTTCTCGAGGACAGGCAGATTCATGAAGCCATAGGGTCTGCCCAGGAGGCCCTACACTCCATCTGGACTAAACATCTCAAGAGTACCCTCCTGAAGATAGATCTCTCAAAAGCTTTTGACAGGGTTAGCTGGTTGTACATAAAGATGATCCTCATCCATCTGGGGTTCCCTATCTCCTTCATCAACTGGATTATGGCCTGTATCTCGACACCTACATTCAGCATCCTGATCAATGGATCTGCCTCACATTTCTTTCATTCTGAAAGGGGCCTGAGACAGGGCTGCCCCCTATCTCCACTATTGTTCCTTCTTTTCATGGAAGGATTGAGCCGCCTCATCATTTCAGCCACAAGGGATGGGACACTCCGGGGACTCAAGATTTCAGAAGAATGCTTCCTCACTCATCTTCTATTTGTGGATGATGTTCTCATCCTATTGGATGGAAGCATGAGGGACTCGATGTCCTTCTCCCACATTCTGGCACTTTTCTCACAAGCTACAGGAATGCAGGTAAACAGAGCAAAATCTACTATTACAATGACTCGTACATCGGTTGCTGAAGCCCAACATGCCCTACAGGCTTTCCCATTCAGCATTCACCTGATAGACAGAGGGCTCAAATACCTTGGCTTCTGGTTAAAACCCACATGCCAAAGGATCGCTGACTGGACTTGGTTAATAGCGAAATTAGAAAAGCGCCTCACATGCTGGAGCTACAGGTATATATCCAGGGCTGGTAGGCTGATCCTCATTAAATCAGTTCTGGAGGCCACCCCGGTTTTCTGGATGGCTCTTGCATGGATCCCCAGATATACACTTGCTCGATTACAGCAAATATGTAACAGATATCTGTGGGCAGGTAGTCAAGATAAGCGGATTTTTGCATGGATCGGCTGGCAGAAGATAGCCATCCCAAAAAAGTGGGGAGGATGGGGACTCAAAGATCTCCCACTTTTCGCACAAGCGCTGGCAGCAAAGATGAGTTGGGCACTGCTAACTAGTCAAAATTTATGGACACGCCTCTCATACCATAAATACATTTGGCCCCTTGACACCATGGATTGGATCAGACTACCCACTTGGAACAGTTCAGGGGCATCATCATTTTGGAAAGCCATTATCTACTCAATGCCCATGATTAGAGACAATTTGGCTTGGAGGATCAGAGATGGAGCACAAGCCAGGATTGGCATTGACCCTTGGGCTGGTAGTGGGGGAAGGAATCAACTACCGTGTGAATTAGTTGAGTATCTCCTTACTCATGACATCAAGGTGATTGCACACATTGTGGATCAAGAAGCCTCTGACATATTCCATCAGCCCTGGCGCACAACTCAGCAATTGAACCTCCCACTGCAGTGGCATCAAGCATGGGAATCATACAGGGAGGCACTGACGGAATCTCACATTAGAATTACAGAGGGGCAAGACGAGCTGATCTGGAGTCCGTCAGACGCGGGATATTACACACCGAAGATTGGGTATACACTCCTCATTAGCCACAAAAAACCAGATTTATTGATGGACTGGTGGCATCACATATGGAAGTTATCCACTCCCCCGAGAGCCAAGCTATTCTTCTGGTGCGTTCTCCGGAACAAGGCACCCACGGGAGAAAATCTTCAGCGCAGAGCACACCATGGCCCTACCTGGTGTGTGTTATGTAAATCCGCATCGGAGTCTACAGACCACCTGTTCCTACATTGCAGTGCCACGATCGATTTGTGGACTAACATTAAAAACTCTATCGCATACATCGGCCTCTGGGCAGGACAAAATATTGTGGAGGCTTGGACTGAATGGTCTATTAGACACAAAGGCACCAAAATGATTAGTCTTCCTGTCATAGTAATATGGCACTTATGGAAGACGAGGAACCAGATTGTCTTCCAGGATAAACATGTACACTGGCACCTGCTAGAAGCCCGCATCATTGCGGCATTCAACGAACTCCCGGATCCCCCACCTGCTCACGTTCGACGTACCCACCCGCCTCCCCTCATAGACCGATCCACCCCGTGGGCATTTTTTGATGGCGCAGCAAACCAGCAGAGCTGTGGAGGAGGAATAATCATACACAAATCGGATCAGCACCTCTACAGAACTAAAGCAAGATTGGGCACTGGCTCAAACAATTACGCTGAACTTATTACTCTCAGACACCTCCTCCACTTTGCATTGGGCCATAACATCACCTGCATAAACATATTTGGGGATTCTAAAATCATTATAGACTGGTTCAACAACAATGCAATCTGTCACATACACACACTCAGCATAATTTTGCATGAGATTCAAGAATTCAAATCTGCTTTTAACATCATCTCATGTTCACACATCTACAGGGAGCACAATGAGAGTGCCGACAGATTATCCAAGGAGGCCGCGCTAATGGACCGAGGAGTATGGGAAGTTACCGAAGTTCATGGATAGCAGGAATTCAAATATTATCACCGTCCATACATGGATCAGCGATACGAGCAAGCATCTCAGCAATAACTTTTATGGAACTTTTTTGTTTGATTATAACAGTATTTATGTATATATACCTTGAACATAATGAGCAGTAAGCGAACCAATGTGGCTTTTTTGTAATATTTTTTGCAAAATTTAAGATGACCCTGCGTGGAACATCTTAAGTTTGGACTGATCACATTTTTGATGATGGCAAATAGGCACGTTGTATACACAGTGACCTCAAGCATATCCATAGCGATATCAATGTAATTTTCAAATCATTAATGAAAGTTACAGATTTTTCCAGTGGAAAAAAGTAAGAATAAATTTTATATTAAAATACATTAACAAAAGCTAATACATTAATACATTAGTTTATCAAATCATACTTTTGTTCTAACTAAAAAGTCATATACTTAAAATATGGTATTAATAAGATTTATATTAAAATATGGTATTAATAATATTTATATTAAAATATTGGTATCAATAAGATCTATATTAAAATATAATAACATAATCTATACATTAGTTTTTAGAAATCGAGATTCAAATCATTACTATTGGGAAAATTAATTCTATACTCAAAATCTAAAAATAACTATAAGTAAATTAAAACAATACTTATTAATTAAGTGTGAAAAAACATATACTTCTAATGACATAGAATAAATTAAAATTAGGATTCCAATTAAAAATTAAAATATTAAAAGTAAAATCCTTTGACTGGTCGTCTCCCTAACCCTAACCACATTGCATCTCATATTTATAACCTCCATCTTTTCTCTTCTTTGTAGATTCAATCCTGAAGATGAGTCTTGTTATAGACTCAAAACGTAGACTTAAAAATGCAGATTGTGGAATTTCCGATCTCTCAATCCAAAATATTGCACTATAGAAATCTCCAAAAAAACCGGAATAATATTGTCTGTCAGGAAACTTGGGAAAGTTTTGTAAGATTCTGGGTTGTTCCTGTGTGTTCTAGCTCGAATATCAAAGTTTTCTTGGAATATTTTGTCTTAGCAATTGTAATCTCCTTTTATTAATGCAAATTCCTATTAGTTTCTTTAAAAATAATAATAATTTCTCTATATATAAAGGCTTTCTTTTGCTTCTTGTTTTGACATATCCATTGAGATATTCCATATTAATGATTGCTTTTGTGCCTATTTGGGTATATAAAAAATATATTTCTCTTAAGTCCCAAATACATTCTCTTCAACAACAACTTATAACTCCAACATGGTGGCCAATCCTCAATCTATCACATTTCCTTTGTGATTTTCCTACTTCCCATGTAAAAAATATGACTCATTCCATTCATTTTTTCCTTCAAAATATCTTCATTCTATTGAACATTCTCATCACCATATATTTACACATGTAGATAAATAGAGCAAGAGAAATACTAAAATTACAGAAATTGAACAAAAGATTAAAACTATGCAACAACAACTCAAATCTTAAATAACTACCAACTGAGATTACTAATGAAAAAGAAAATATTAAAATGCTTAGACTAGAAAAATATAACATTCATCTAATGAGTTGTCTAGAATATATGAAGAGTCTTTAGTAATAGATGAAAACCAATTTCAAGATCAACATGATGAACAAAATCTTATTCTAGGAGTAGAATAATCACTACAAGTTGATTAACAAGCAAAAGCTTTAAAATAGAGTTACATGGCATTAGATAAAGAGTATTAATTTCCATATCCATAAACATTAGTGGATATAAAGTGTTATGAATTGGATGCTCAAATAGACATTGGATCAATGATTTCTTGTGCAAAGAGCATTGCAAATTTAGAATATTGTTAGGAGAGTGAAAGCCATAAACAAATAACCAATGAATATCCATAGGTATACTAAAGATATTTCCATATATGTTGACGATATTCATTATTCAATTATATTATATGAATATACTACTGTTGTTTTATCCTACATGCTCAAGATTTTGCAGGGAACCATTTATCATTCACTTTTGGCCCTAATTATGTACAATTATATATAGAAGGAATAAAGACCCATGTACATAATAATAATAGTTTTTAATTTAAGATATTAGATGAAGCTTCTCAGGAAGAAAATGAAAAAAACCTTGCTCAAGAGAAAATGCAAGAATTAAGAATATCTTTATACATAATAAGGATTAGTCTTATCACAACAAAGTTGAAAAAAACAATGTACTGTTGAGTTACTTAATACTTTTTGGCACATATAACAATATTTTGTAGACCTATCCTCTAGAGAAAACTTCAAAGATAGTAATCAAAAAGCTACAACACATTTAATGTCGCCAATAGATTAAGCATATTGCAAAAAGATATTACAAAGTAACTTGAAAAAATATTGATAGAGAAACGTAGAAGCCTTTGGGCTTGTCTTACTATCTCTCAAAAATAATTTTAAGCAAATAAAACAAAAGGTAAGCCTAGAATGGTCCTAAATTATACAAAGTTGATTGATGCTTTAATGCCAATTAGGTACCCATTTCCAAATAAGGAAGCATTGCTACACAAAATTCAAAATTGTAATGTACGTAGCAAGTTTGATTTGAAGAGTGGATTTTGGTGGAGCGACATTACCTTTAAACATAAATATAAGACAAGAAATTTAGTTCCTCATGACCAATACCATTGGTGAATAATTCCATTTGGGTTGTTGTCATTGAATGCTCCATCTAAATTCCAAAAGTAGATGGATGATATATTGGTGATATGAATTCTTCCATAGTTTACATTAATGATATTCTAATTTGTTCAAAAGATTAAAAGGAGCATGCCAAACCCTTAAAATAATTCTATCAAAATTTTTGTAAGTATGTATTGTTCCTATTTGCCAAAAAAATAGAAATTAGCCAAACTAGGATTGAATTTCTATGTTTGATCATAGCAGCAAGAAAGATAGATCTTCACTTAAGATCATGTTTTACAGAATATCAAGTTTTATAGATATGCTAATAGATAAACTCAAGTTGTAGCATTTTCGTGGAAACCTAAACTATGTAAGATACTTCTTTAAAGATCAAGTTGAAGATGTTTCTTGTATGTTTACCATATTGAAAAATAAGACTACATTGTGAACTATCAAAATCACTATTGCTATAAAAAATATCAAAGAGAAGGGAAAAACTATGCCTAACCTATGTTACCCAAGGATGGATGTAAGTTTATTTTGGAAGTAGTTTCTTCCTCAAATTCATGATTAGGAGTTTTATTTCAAAAGGTTAAAAGGCAAGAAGAAATCTATATGTGTGCATCTAGAGTATCCAAAGGCATTGAAGTAAATTTTCCATCAAGTCATAGGGAAATATTAACAAGGGAAAACTCAATATCTAGATTCAAATTATTCATAAAGTTGATGCATTTCATTATCATAATAGATATGAAACATATGGTAGGAATGTTGGGAAATAGGAGAATACTAGAGTAACGAAATACTCATATTTTCATATAGATTTTATGGTTAGATAGCTTCAATTTGACTTAAAGTAAAAGGTTAGAAAATAAAACAACATAGTAGATTTATTGACTAGAGAAGTCAATCCACAACCATAGGAATAAGATAAGAAAAATATATACTTTTCGCAGATGCTAATTGCAAAAGAGAAGGGTACACAAATCCATATAGAAGAAAACATATGAGAAGAACCAATAATTTTGTGTTTTTATCACCTTATTAAAGCCATAAAAACCAAATTTGAACGTGAAAGAATCCTAGAAGCTTGGGCTTCTAAGTTAATAGTGAAAATAATTACTTATATTTGAACCAAGATGTTATGTTTAAATAGCATGCGTGAAGATGGAGGACCTAATCAAGGGCAAAGTATTTTCCAAATATTTGATCCTATCATATATTTATATGATTGATGTGAGATCTTAGATTTGATTGAATTTATAAGGTCAATTTGGATCATATTTAATTGAACATAATAGTCCCATACCCCTGGTCATAGTGGTTCTTGATATTCATCAAAAAATTTGATCCACGTGTAGATTTTGAGCCACTAAATTTCAATTTATTGTTAATCTCCTAGTTGATTTGTTAATTGGAGTACAATATAATTCTCAGTTCAAATTTGAATTGGAATTCATAGATTCGACATCAGGGCTCATGGCATAAGATCCTTTGGGTGGAGGAAAATATTGGGAGATCATGTCACATTTCAAATAAAGACTCCTAAAAAAGATAGGACTAGTAATTTTGGATAGTTCACATTTCTAACTTGGACTTACTCTTATGCCTCCACTAGCCCCGAAGAATTATTATATGTTGATATGGAGGACACCATGGGAGATAAATCTAGGAAATAACTTTGCAACTCACCAAAAAATTAATAAGTACTAGTTTGATAAACATTAGGGGAATTTTGAGATATAAAATGGGCTTCTCAAAAAACAATAAAATAATAATTAAAATAATAAAATAAGATATTAATTTTTAAAGGAAAAGAAAGAAAACTACATTTTTTTAAATTATATTTTCGACTTATCTCCTTACTGGTTCGAGATGTGCATCTTACATCCCATTATGAAGGAGATGTGAAATTCCTTTTGTGCACAACATGGAATCGACACATGTCCCTTTTAAAATATAAATAAAATATTCATGAAATAAAAAAAATGTTCTCCATAATGAAAAACAAAAATAAATATACATATTGATTAGTTTTAGTTAAAAGAATTATTGCACTGGGGGACACATTATACAACCCAATATCAGGGACATGTGTAACTCCTTCCATGCCTAACAAGGAATTGACTCGTGTCACTTTTAAAATATAAATATAATATTCACTT